>PVJI01012466.1:0-51534 GCA_004026765.1 Micronycteris hirsuta | reverse complement strand
TTACGTTTCATGTTGTCCTGCATTTCCCTTAATACCTCTTCATTCTTTCTGAGCCTCTTTTCCTGTTCTTGCTCTTTTTGGTTGCTTTTTTCAACCTTGTCCTCCAGCTCGCTGATCCGATCCTCTGCCTCATCAAGCCTGCTTTTGATTCCTTCTATTGTGTTCTTCAGTTCAGATATTGTATTCTTCATTTCCTCTTCGCCCTTGTGAATAGTTTCTATTTCCTTTTTCATGTTGACATAGTTTTCAGTGAGTTCATTATAGTTTCCCTGTAGTTTCTGGTAGTTTTCTGTGAGTTTGTCAAGCTTCTCGAGTTTCTTGAGCTGCCTGATAACCAATGCTTTGAACTCAATATCTGATAGTTGGCTTGCCTTTGTTTCATTTATCATTCTTTCTGGGGCTTCCTCCTTTCCTTTCATTTGGGGATTGTTTCTTTGTCTTCCCATTGTTTGTGGGATTCTTCTTGCTAGCCTCTGGTTCTTAAATTGATCTGTCAAGTTCTCTGAAGCAGCGAAGTTAATTTTGTGTCACTGTCTCTGTTTTTAGGGCTGACTCTTGTCTGGGTCCCACTCTATTCTCTTCACAATTCCAGGTTTTAATGTCTCACCTGTCGATAAAGAAGAGAGGGGAAGGGAGAAAAAGAAGGAAAAGAAAGCAAAAGAAAAGGAAAAAGAAAGATAAAGAAAAAAATAATTTGAAAATAACATAAAATAAAAAATAATAAAAAGTAGGAAATCAGAGGAAGAGAAAACTAGGAATACCAAATGAAGGGAAGGTAGAAGGAGTTAAAAAAATATAGAGGGACAGATAGGAAGAAGGGTGGGGAAAAACAAATGAAGAAACAAAGAGAAAACAAAAGAAAGAAGAAAAAAAAGACTTCTGTTGGCTGGCTTCAACAGCGTCTGGTCAGGGCTGCGACAGGCTGGGTAGATATCAGACTTCCCCTGCTGTCTTCCTGGGCTGCACTCTCAGCTGCCGTCCTGCCTCCAGCCGAGTTGCCGGGAGTTTGCAGCACCTCCTCTGGGCTGCCTGACCCCCACCCTGAGTCAGAGTTTATGAGGTCTGTGTCTCCCCTCAGTGGGGCTCAGTGTAGCTCCTCTGTTTCTCCTCCACAGAGGGACTCTGTACCTCAGGTCTGGGTTATGTCTCAGGCCTTCCAGGAGTGAGCTCCACGCCCCTGCATTCGTGACCGCTTTTGTCTCTGGATTCGGGGCTTGCAAGCCGCAGGCCTGGGCGCCCAGTCAGGCACCAACCCCAGCCGCCCCTGACTGGCTCCACCGGGTGCGCACCCAATCCAGGAGCTCTGGGCTTGGGTTTCCCGTTCAGTTCAGTCTCCAATTCCTCCCGCTGGGATCGCCAGCCTCTGCAGATCAGTCCCCACGTACACACCAACCTCCGGACTGCTGGGGACCAAGGCTCTTCCAACAGACGCGCGTGTACTCATGACAGTTTAAGAAGTGACTGCTGTCTCAAATCCTCACCACCCACCCCAAGCTGAGGCCAGGTCCTTCACCCTCTTCCCACTTTTTATATGTACTTGGATATTAAAAACTCTATTGCTTTGTTTTAAACTTTAAGAAAAATCGTTCTATTTATACTATTTATACATTGATGAGTGATAACTGCACCTTAGCTTTAGTGTGAAAGATAATTAGGAGTGGTGAGAACCTAATCCAATAAAAAAGCACATACCCCTTCTGAAATGAGCATCCACTTCTAAGCACCAGTAAAAATGACAATAGCCAGATCTTTCAATTTTTCAAGAGAAAACTTGAAAGTATTTAAATATTTTGTGACTAATTTAATGCTTTAAAAATAAACAACTCCATGCATGGAGGCCCAAAACACTGATAATTACTACTGGAAAATGTGAAAGATTAAGTATGTGTACTTCAATCCCCATTGGGGGAGACTAGAGACTTAGAAAGTGCTGGGGACCTTGGCTTCGTGTTGCTCATGATCTGCCTTCCACCTAGTGGCAGAGATTAGTGTTATCCTAAGGATGCATGGGGATGGCCCTCTTTTATCCCCATTTAATTTACCAGTCTGGCCCTTATAAAAATGTCTCATCCTCAGGAATAATAAACTCAACCAAATAGCTGCCCTAATTACAAGCTCCTATGTCCAATCTAACATCTCTACTGGAACAGATTAATATGGCCTTGGGTACCTTGCATTGATTAGCAAATATTAATACATTCATTTTAATTCCTATCAAGAAAGGAAAACAAATGCAGGTGCATGACACAGACATTTCCAGTCTTGCCTGGGGTTAATTCTTTGCCTTCTATCATAATATAACACCCCAAAATCTGGACTGCCTGGCTGCTCTGCATATCGTCAGTGTGATCCACTAATTGATGATACCATGTGTGGTGGTTTTCAAGTATGCCTACAGATTTTTTCATATTACTTTCTTCAGGAGGAGGAGCTTAATTCCTCTACACTTGTATGTGGGCCAGACTTAGCAACTTGCTTCTAACAAATAGAATTTTGCACAAGTGAAGATGTATGACTTCCAAGATATCACAACTTCATTCCTTGCTCTCTCTTGGATCACTTGCTGTGAGGGAAGTCAGGTGCCATGTGATAAGGACACTGAAGTAGCCCTACAGGGAGATTCCCTGAAAAGGAACTGAGAGGCCTCCTGCCAAACTCCATTTAAGTGAGCCATCTGGGAAGCAGATCCTCTAGTCCCAGTCAAGCCTTCATATGACTCTAGCCCTGGACAACATCTTGTCTGTAACCTCATGGGAGTCCTTGAGCCACAATCACTCAGCTAAGCCACTCCTGAATTCCTGACCTATAGAAACTACGAGATAAACATTTACTGTCTTAATATGCTACATTTTGGGTAATCTGTAACAGAGCAACAGACATTTACTACATCAGATTAATCAGAGCAGATGATTAAGTGGCAAGAATATTGGTGACCTTGGTAAGATACATGTGCTCTAAAAAGTAAAAGATAAGTTCTAAGATTCACCACATAAGTATCTAGTAGTCTGGTACATACTACATACCACACCACTAAAAAGATGCAACCTGCCTACTGGGCTTTTTGGGTTCTGGAGTCAGTATATTCAACACTTGGAAATACTGCACCAAACCACTTGCTGAGTGACATGTAAGGCTGCCAGCTTTGAGGGGGGTTCAGAACAGGAAAAGGCTCTGAAGAAGCCTCAGGCTATAACACAAGCAGCCTTGCTACTTGGCTATCTATGCTATGAGAGGTATCTGTGGTAGGAAAAGACATTTTGTGGAGTTTATAGAAAACCCTAGTACGAGAATCACCATGTAGACTATAGAGTTCTGGAGCAATGTTATGCCAATCAGCAGCAGAAACCATCTAAAAAATAGTTTCCCATATACTGCTGGGCCCTGGTAGAGATGGAGCACCTGATCTTGGGACATCCAGTGATCATGCAGTGAAAATTGTTTATCATAAGACATATTCTGCCCTGGCTGGTGTAGCTCAGTGGATTGAGCGCAGGCTGGGAACCAAAGGGTCCTAGTTCAATTCCCAGTCAGGGCACATGCCTGGGTTGTGGGCCAGGTCCCCAGTGGGGGCCATGTGAGAGGCAACCACACATTGCTGTTTCTCTCCCTCTTTCTCTCTCCCTTCCCCCCTCTCTCTAAAAATAAATAAATAAAATCTTTAAAAAAAAAAAAGACATATTCTGTCAGATCCGCTAAGTCATAGGGCCAGCAGCATTGGTCCTGAGCAGGGCCGGTAGACAAATAAGCTGTATGAATAGATGGCTCACATTCCATTGTCATTCACTACTGTGGCACTGTTGTCTCTCCTTCAACTTATGATTGTTTGGGAGAAAGAGAAAGAGGAGAGGGGACAGGGAGATGTAATTATGATCAACTCATAGAAAAGAAAAACCTGTGCTTGGTACACGGATGGGTTAGCTTGGTATATGGTAAAGCCAGAAATGGATCACGACATTATAGCCCCATTCAAAGATGGCCCTACAAGACAGTAGTGAAAGGAAACTCCCCTAATGGGAAGAGCTTTGGTAGTATACCTAGTTATCTACTTTGTGTAGAAAGAAAGTAGCCTGAAATAAAAATATAAAGGACTCAGCAGTAATAAATAGTATGTCTGTTTGGTCAAGGAGTTGGAAGGGGAAATAATAGAAAATTAAGAACAAGCAGGTCTATGCAGATGGACCTATGAATTCCATTCCTCTAGCTGCTGGGAATATTGCAGGACTCCTATCCAAAATATACAAAAAACCCTCATATCTCAATTGTAAGAATCAAACAATGGGCAATTTTACAATGAGCAAAAGATTTGAAGACACTTATCAAAGAAGATACATGAATGGCAAACAAGTACATGAAAAGATGTTCAATATCATTAGTCATTAGGAAAATACAAATTAAAACCAAAATAAAACACTACTTCACAGTTATGAGAATAGCTAAAAGTAAAAGATTGATCTACTCTGCACCTAAAACTAATACAATGTTATATGTCAATCATATCTTAAAAAAAAGAGTGAGTACATCTAGTGTTGGTGAAAATATAGAGAACATGAAACTTCATACACTGCTGATGAGAATGTAAAGGACTTTGGAAAACAATTTGGCAGTTTCTTTAACAGTTAAACATAAACCTATTATATATGATCCAGCCATTTCACATCTCGTTATTTACCCAAGAGAAAAGGAAACATGCCTACATAAAGACATATATGTACTTACATGTCTACATAAAGACCCACATATATAATGTTCATAGAAGCTTTATTTGCAACAACCCCAAACTGGAAATAACTCATGTGTTTATTGACAGGTAAATAAATACCTTTTGTATATCACCACAGTGGAATACTAGTCAGCAGTGAAAATAAATGAACTCTAAAGTCACTCAACAACATGTATGAATCTCAAATTATGCTGAGTTAAAGTAACCAGACCAAAAAGAGAGAGAGAGAGAGAGAGAACATACTGTATGACTCTATTTATCTAAAATTCTACAATATTTGCTATGACTGGGTGGCTCAGTTGGAGTGTCGTCCCAGTCAGGGCACAACAAGCCTAGGTTGCAGGTTCTATCCCCAACTGGGGCTCACATGGAAGGCAACTGATCATTGTCTCTCTCCCCTCTCACATCGATGTTTGTCTCTCTCTCTCTGTCTCTCTTCCCCCTTCCTTTCTCTCTAAAATCAATTTAAGAACATATCCTTGAATGAGGATTACAAATAAAAAAATAAAATTCTACAATGTTTAAATTAACCTATAGCTACAGAAAGCAGATTAGTGGTTGGCTGGTGACATGGTGGTGGGTGGGAGAGAAAGAAGGAGGAATTATAAAGAGTCATAAGGAATCTTGGGAATGTGCTCATTAATTTACCAAATTGTACACTTTAAATTTGTGCAGTTTATTGTATGTCATTATACTTTAATTAAGCTGTTAAAAGAAAAAAAGATTAAATTTATGCCAATAATGTCCCATACCTGCTCTTGGGATCAAAGACCATACTCTCAGAATCCTATTTCCACTGTAAATCACAAGAAAGTGACCTGGGTTAAGCTAGTAAACTTAGATTACTTGGAGGTCAGGTCAGTGTGGCAGGTTGTGGAGAGTTTTCAGTTAGGAGATACACAGGTGCTATCTCCTCCTTCACCCCCCCCCCAAATTGTGTGTATGTGTGTGTGAAATCTGTGTGGTGCTAGGTTTTATGCTAGGATCTAGAGACACGGAGTTGAATCAGATATAAATAACGCCGTTAGGGAAGTCAAGGTCATAAGTCACATAAATGGAACTTCTTAAGTCTGAGACCATCCAGAATCATGTGAAGGTCTGTCTGATAGGATGAGCTATGTGTGTACAAGGGTCAGATCCAGATCAGGCAGAACCGTGGCTGGGCATTGAGCTGCACTGATCTTGGGGGTATCTCTGAGGATCCAGGTTCTACACTTTGACATCTAAACTTGAGCCACTCAGCAAGGGTTATGGACAGGGGCAGACTCTCTGACAAAGAGTGAGTAAGTTAGGTGCTTCCAGATATGTCAGTACGGTGAGCCAAAGAAAGAAAGGAAGCATGTATGGAAGTGGCCAAATTGAAAAATACTGAAGACACTGGCTGGCCTAGAGTGAAAAGTCCATAGTAAAGAAGAGAAAAATAATGTACTGAGGAACAGTTTTTAAGGGAGTGAACTCAAACTGAAACTTGAGGGGCTCTTAAAACCTAATCTGAACAAGTGGAGCTCAGTGGGTGCCAAACAGGGATTGGCACAGATAGGGAGAGGAGAAAGGTCTTCCTTGGTGTAGTGAGGGGTGAAGCTAGACCCAAGAATGGTTGGGAATCCTTTCTTGTGGCTATGAACCAGGAAGTAGTATAGGCAAGGATTCATAGCCAGAGTATATATTGAAAAGAGTCAGGGCCAGTATTTAACCAAATGGCAGGGGAAGGAGCCAGTCCTTGCTCAAATGCAAGAACACAGATGACCTTAGAGAAATGAAAATTAAGGGGCTTTCAACACGGAGGCCAGAAAAAGAAGGTATTCAGGTCAGGGTAGAAATTGGTGCCTATGGAGTGCAGATGGGAGATGCTGAACTGTGTGTTATGGGGGTGCCAAGCTAAGAGAGTTAAAAGCCAAAGATTACAGCCAATTTACAAAAAGAGGTTAGGACACCCAGGGACTAGAGTTTGTCGGAGAGAGATAAGAAGTGTACCAACAGACCTCCCAAGGACACAGGCTGATTCTGAGATTTCCCAGGAACTCGGGCTCTTCTCATTGTGTTATATCTCTACAGAGTCAGGCATCATCATACCAGATTATTAAGGAGGTAAGACATGAAGTGATGGGCCCTAGAAACCACCGCAAGCTTTTAAGCAAGAGCACAACAAATGAAGCAAGGATCAATTTGGCAAATTGGATAGAGAAAGAGATGGCTTGTCAAGGAAGGTCAACTTGAAAGCTACTGCAGCCAGTCAAGAGTTATATGGTGGTAGAAAAAGGAGGAGCTCTCAGAGAAGTAGGAGAGAAGGCCAGATTGCAGGAGATTAAGAAGGGGATGAGACTGAGTACAATTTGTGTGGTAGATTGTACCAAGAGCCACAACTATAGTTGGATAGCTAAGAGAGGCAAATATAGTAAGTTGTTGAAGAAAATAGGTGGTGGGTATGGCAGTGTTCACTGCACAATACTTTTAAATTTTGTATATTTGAAAGTTAATACAATAAAATAACAAGAAGAAATGGCCAAAGGTTATTCTTCTTACATCTGTTCCCCTGCAATATTATTTTACACTTTTTCCCAATTGATGTTTCTCTCTCTCTCCCCTTTCCTCTCTAAAATCAATAAACACATTTTTTTTAAAGAAGCAGATCCTTTTCCACCTGTGAGTCTGGGTTAGCCATGCCACTTGATTTGACCTGATATATTCAGATGTTTGAAAAGTCTTGTGTATTGGGACTTACCATTTTTCTGACCTTGGGGACCTTGCAATTACTATCATATAAATGATCTTGGCTAGCCTCTTGGATGATGATATAGACACATAGCCTATTTACCCCCAACATTCCAACCAACAACCATACAACCAGCAGTCATGTTCATGGGACCATTGATTGTCAGCTGATCATAGACACATGACTGAGCCCTACTGAGAGAAGAACTGTCCAGCTGAGCCCATACCAAATTGGCAATCCACAGAATTATGAGTAAATAGTTGACTACCATTTTAAGCCACTAAATTTTGAGGAAATTTGCCATGTGGCAAAAGCCAACTGATACGTTCTACTCAGTACCCCTTTGACTCCATTCCAAGGGAGATCTATGCTGAGCATACCCTTTTCGTCACTGACTACTTCTGCAAATTTTCAGGGAGAGGTCAGTGGTATCTGAGGAGTAGGGGGAGGATGACATGAGATGGAGACAGTGTGACATGAGGAGAGGATGACATGGGGGTAGAGCCAGTGTGACATGAGGACAAGGGGCAATGTGACACGGGGGAGGGTTCAGTGTGTTAGGTGAAGGGGTCTGTAGTTAATAGAGGAGGGAGTTTATTTTTTTAAGTTGAGGGCTGGTAAGTTGTAGGTAGAGAGGTGGAGATCAGTCACACTAGGTGAGGACAGGTGAGTAAGCCTAAGGGAACCAGGGGGCTGAATTATTACTACAGACAGTGGATTAAGGCAGACAGGATTGGCCAGTGGAGATTTCTCTTTGCTCATAAAGAAGAGCAAAGCTCTTAGCTTATAATATATCCCTCTGAGGGGAGTGGTCAGGAATCTCACCTTGGAGAAATCTCCCAGGCTACAATAGGAGGGCAGACACTCAAGAGATACAGTCTGGCTGTCTTTCTTCTTTCTGATGTCTTTCCACCCTTAGTTAAGAGCACCTTGCTCCCTTGAAACTTCCAAGCCTTCCTTGTATTTTCTCCCTTTACAAAGTTTCCAGCTGATCAGGTTGGTTATCAGCTCACTCCCTTCCCAGGTCTTCTCACTGGAAGAGGGTATGAAGACAGCAGATATGAACTACCTCTTTCTGGTATTCACCTTTCTGACAGCGACTGGTGAGTGCAGGTTCCTATTTTTGTCTTAAAATTCTGAAAAGGTCACATTGGAGGAAACTGGAGGAAATGGGTTTAGGTAAGAGGGGTGGAGAGATAATCAATTAGAAAGAAAAAGAATTTAGGACTCCAGGAACTGGAAGTTTCCTAGAACACAAAAATATCTAGAGCCCACTGGTTTTCCTCTGGTTCCCTGGGAGCAAGAGAAGGTTTGAAATGAGATCATGAGAATTGATACAATGTACGGTAGGTGCTAGCAAAAGAGTGTGATTTTGCTATATATAGCTAAGAAGGAAGCTTGAAGAGAAGAACCAAGAGGAAGGAAGGAAAGGAGTAGGAGGGAGGACACAAATACAGAGGGAACTCAAAGGGAAAAATAACAGAAGGATCCCGAAGTGGTTCAATAATACCTTAGACATCAATAACCCGTTGACAATTTCAGAGCACTTCCACATAAAACATCTCAGAACTTTCCTCTGGAATCTAAGCTCCTGTCTCTAAGATTCTCCTTTCCTTTCTCCTGTCTGGCAGCAGTAACAACAAAAACTGTAACATCGATACCAGCACAAGCAAAATTAATTCAGCAATTCAATCAAATGAACACCAAACCTGCACCAACCTTTTTGATTTTCCTGAACTCAGAATATGAGCCTTGTTTGGGAACCCTGATCCACAAACAGTGGGCTCTCACTGCAGCCCACTGCTTCTTACCGTGAGTGATGGAGGTCCTGGAGGGAGAGGCTTTCCCCCTTAGTCACTAGGATTGCTCAGAGGGGACTGAGGCTCAGCCTAAGCGACATGCATAGGGGACTCTGAAACCTGAGAAATGGTTGGAAGGATGCAGAAAATAGATCTATGTAGCTGTGAGTTGAATTCTTGAGTGAGATGATATAGACAGAGGGAACTGGAGAAGCTGAGGACAAGGGGATGAACCAATGTGGTACACATCAAAGAATTATGTAACTGCAATGGAAATTGCTCATTTACAGCAAGGAGACAGGGGTCTTGGCAAGTTATGGAACTCATGCCAAGTCACAAAGCAAGTTAGAGGAAGAAAGGATGCAAGATGAACAATAGAATGTCTCCTTCATCTACTAATCTTTCATGGCCTGTTTCAGATTTCTTGAGATAGACATTGCTGCTTCAGAAGAGGAGGGTTTCCTAAACACGATGGGAAACTTAAAATACAGGCTTACTATCCAACACCCAAATTTCACCCGAGATTCTGCTGAGCATGACCTCATGCTCATCAAGCTGATGCGTCCTCTAAATCATGTGAAGCTGGTGGATCTGCCCAATCCTGCAGAGGACAGAAGAGGGGACATGTGCACTGTTTCTGGCTGGGGCTGGACATGGGAGAATTTCTGTGAGTGACCCTCAAGATAGACCCTTAGTGTTCCTTGAGTAACCACTCAATGAAGATTATCATATAACTATTAACTAGCATATAATGTGAGAGCTGGAAGGGGCCTGAAAACTTATGTATCTTAACCTCTAATTTTATTAATGTGGCAGTTGAGGCCCAAATTGTTGACATGATACACCCAGGGTTAACATGGCTATTTATGGCTGAAGATCTCTGGAATCCAGTGTTCTTGCTTCATTCATCACCCAGGTGAAGGTGAAAGGATATTTGGGTGAAGAAGGGGTTGGAGGGCAATCTTGCTAGTAAATGCTGAGTGCAGCTCATTTATCTGAAACTTACAAACACTCACAAATAAAAGCATGCATGTGTAAGCCCAAGGAATGCAGTTTACAATACTGGAATCAGACCTTGGTTTTCTCATTTCATTATCTCTTTTCTTCTTCTCTGGTTCCTTCTAATTTTGTTTTTTCTTTCATTGAACAATGGAGAGGTTAATAACAGAAAAGAGGGAAGGAAGGAGAGAAGAAAAGGAGATGGATATGTGAAGCATCAAAGAGAAACAAATTCATATCCTCCCTCTCTCTCTCTCTCTCTGTGCATGCACATGTGCCGTCAGACACAGACCCTGATGTCCAGATAAACCAGACTGTCTTTTGGTTCTCTAATGAATACTGTCAAGAGTCCCCTATAAGGAAAATTCCTGTTAAAATCACAGAGAACATGTTCTGTGCGGGATCATCTCTGGAGAGCAGGCACTCATGTAAGGTAACTTAACTCTTTGCCCTCTGTCCCTTTCTTCCTACGTTTTGTCTGAGACATGGTTTGGGGGTCCATGTATCTCTCATAACCCAATCTAATTTTTTGTCTTTACATCTGAGAAAAGATCAAGGTAAATGGGGGTCCAGGAAGGAATAAGTGTCCTCCTTCCAATCATGAATGAACTTAGATGTCTGGATGAAAACATCACAGTGTGTTCTCATTTCTTTATGGCTTCCTCTGATGTGGCCTAAGGTGAGGGGTGGGTTGGGCCCAAGGCAGCCACCACACATTCTCCCAGCCTTCATTAGCTAAGTCTTTCTATTTTGGGCCCCTCAGATAGGGACTTGGTAATAGATTGTCTTTGTTTCGGCTACTCTGCCTGACCCATTTCTCCTCTTTCTAACAGGAAATAGCTGCTGCCCCAATTCTGTGCCAAAATCAGCTCCAAGGGATCCTCTCCTGGTCAGATGGATGTACTCTGAGAGGTGATGTTGGCTACTACACCAAGGTTTCTCACTATACAGACTGGATTCTCAGAGTCATCCGCAGCAACTGAGCTCTCTTCGAGCAGCCTTGGAACTTGGTCTACCATCCTTGATCCTTCCTTTCCTTCTAGCCTCAGAACAAGATGGGAATAGTCTGGCTGTAAGAAGTTTTCTGTCTATTCTGTTCTCTTGACTTCTCTTATCCTTTCTCAGTCCTGGCTTGAATGATTATCAAAGGATTTGAGCTGGATAATTCTTATAAATGGGGTAATTTTTTACCACTCCCTTCTCTCCTCCAACTTCTACTTATCCTGACATGGTGACCTCAGATTTTTCTGGAACTGTTCTCCCCCGCCCTCCAGAGGACATGTGGGCTCAGGAATATGACGGTGAGATCGTGGGCACCACCATGGTGACTCCTCTTGTCTGTCATCACTTTTAGTCTTTGGTCAGGCTTCAGCCTATGCCCTCTTACCCATCATATCTAATAAGACTGCAGTAAATGCCAGGGTGTTAAATAGTCTGCTAGCAATATAACTATTAAAAACAGAGGCTGTAATTTTATGAAAGCAACAAGTACGAGGGTTTCAAAAAGGGCTAGGAGATAAGGGAATGGGGAGAGGAGTTAAATGGGTTAGACTACCAACAGGAAAAGAGGGATAATTTGAGAGATCTTTCTGAATGCTAAGCACAGAAAAATCTAAGATAGCTGGCTAGAAAGAGAATACTAGAAAAACACCAGGGAAATATCGAAACTTAGGCAACCACATGTGCCCGTGTGTAAGTGTGCATATGCACATATGTGTGTATAGATTGGAGGGGGATATGCACAGAATGATCTCACTGAACTAACTGAATTTCTTCCTATGCCAATTGCCATCTGGATTTCATCAGTTTTTCTTTGCATACATCTTTTTAGAGGGTGAAAATTGAAATCTTATCTCATATGTGGATTCCTATAACTGTCACTACAATCAGAACCTAGAACTGCTCCATCACCAAAAAGAAGCCCCCTTATGCTATTTTAATAATCACACTCACTCCTAGTCCTAACCCCCTTACAACCACTGATCTATTCTCCATCACTATAATTTTGTCACTTTGATAATATTATATAATATACAATCTATAGAATTTTACTGCTGTTTTTTGCATTTGTGATATTCCAGATATCCTTTCATTATCATTTTCTTTCTGTCCGAAGAACTTCATTTGGCCATTTTCTTAGAGAAGATCTGCTGGTGGCAAATTCTCTTAGCATTTCTTCGCTTTCTTTCCTGAAAAATAATTTTTACTGGACAAAGAATTCTGGATTGGTAGTGCTTTTTCTTCCAGGACCTGGGGAATATTTGCCTCTTTCTTCTGCCCCTCAAGTTTCTGAGAAGAAATTTGCTGTCATTTTAATCATTATTTTCTAATTCGTCATTGTCTCTCTATGTTTTTAAAAGTTTTTCTTTGTTTTTCATTTTCAGAACTTTGATTATGTGTCTGGGTGTCAATTCCTTAGTTTGTCTGTTTGAGGTATACTCAGTTTCTTGATTCTATAGGTTTATATCTTTCACCAAATTTGAGGAGTTTGAGAAATTATTTCTTCAAATAATTTTCAGCTTAGTGTTCTTTTTCTTCTTCTGAAACTTTGATAATGTGAATGTTAGGTCTTCTGCTACTATCACACTGGTCCCTGGGTATTCATTCACTTTTTAAAATTTCTTTTCACTCTTCTTATTCATATTGATGATTTTTGTCACTCTATCTTCAAGTTCACTGACTCTTCTGACATCCCCATTTTGCTACTGAGCCATTGTTTTAAGTATGTTTTTTATTTTCTGTAGGGAAAGACTTTCCCTCTCAGAGCTAACAAATTCCTAGAGATAACAAATGACGCCCCCTACCAGGTGCTTTTCATATGCCAACCAACCAACCCAGAGTCCATACTCCCAACCACCTCTTTCATCTAACTTTCACACACCAAGTCAGTATTTCCCCCGCTCTAGATCACTCCAGGACCAAGTATTAGACAACTAGAGACCACTGTTATTATACCCAGAGCCCATTGAAATGATTCAAACTATTCAATCCTAAACTTTCCTACCCAAACCACAGTAAAGGCTTGTGCCTGTGCTTTCTCCTCACTCCTTCTGCCTCCTGACTGACCCTGGGACTTCCTCATGTAGTTCTGCATGGCATAGCATGCCCCTTAATAGACCGTTTTCAATTGCATTCACCTCTCAGTGTCCTCACTCAACCACCTCTGTAACTTAAATCCTGGGTACAGTCAAAACACACATCTAATGAGTTTTTAATTTCAGTTCTTATATTTTTTAATTCTAAAATTTCCATTTGGCTCTTCTTTATATCTTCCATAAATTATTGCTAAGATTTTCCATATTTTCATTTGACTTAAGAGTATTTGTAATTGCATATTAAAACATTTTTATTATAACTGCTTTAAAATCCTTATCTCATAATTCCAACATCTGCATCATCTTGATGTTGGCATCTGTTGATTGTTTTTTCCTGAGTTGACACTTTCATGATATGGTGAGTAATTTATATCCTAGAAATTTGGATATTTTAAGACTCTGATTCCTTATTTAGATCTCTTAATTTAGTGTGTAGATAACCTTTTTATGTTCAGGATGTATGTGCTGGCCCAATTTTGTGGGCTGTAATTCAAATGTCAATTTGGTTTATAAAGCCTCTACAGTGCTCTGCTGCGGGGGGTTGTGATAGAATAATGCTCCCCCCAACCCCTGCCCCTGGTGTCCACATCCTAATCCTCAGAACCTATGAATATATTACCTTATATCATAAAATAAATTTTGTAAATGTGATTAAGTTAATGATCTTTTATTTTAAAAGCTTATTTATTCATTTTAGAGAGAGGGGAAGGGAGGGAGAAAAAGAGGGAGAGAAACATCAATGTTAGAGAGAAACATTGATCAGTTGCCTTCCGTATGCACTCTGACTAGGGACTGAACCCACAACCCAACCCAGGCATGTGCCCTGTCCAAAAATTAAACTGACAACCTTTCACTTTGTGGGATGATGCCCAACCTACTGAGCTACACTGATCAAGGCAAGTTAAGGATCTTGATACGGGAAGAGTATCCTGAATTATCTAGGTGGGGCCAATGTAATCACAAGTGTCTTTATAGCAAGAAGATAAAAAGGTCAAAAAGAGGAGATGTGATCACAGAAGCAGAGATTGGAATGATGTGCTTTACAGGTAAAGGGAGGGCCTGTGAGCCAAGGCATGCAGATAGCCTTTAGAAACTGGAAAAGGTGAGAAAACAGATTCTCCCTAGAGCCTCCAGAAAGAATACAGCTTTATGAACATCTTTATTTTAGTCCCATAAGACCCATTTAGGCCTTCTGATCTCCAAAACTATAAGGTAATAAATTTGCGTTATTTTAAACCACTAATTTTGTGACAATTTGTTACAACAGCAAAGGGGAACTAATACAGGATGGAAGTCAGAGTTCCACCAAACAACTCCACTATTGTAGCACCATACAAGTGGAAAAAGGCATGTCTTTTTCATAGTGTTTGTCTTAAGAACAAGCAAATACCCAATAATTTAGTGACTTAAAACAGTACAAATTTATATCTCTAGTTTCTCAGAATCAAAAGTCTCAGCTCAGGGTCTAATAAGGCTAAAATCAAGCTATAGGCCAACTACTTCCTCACCTGGAGTTTCAACTAGGGAAAGACCCACTTTCAACTCCTTCACATTGTTGGCAGAATTCATTTTCTTTTAAGTTGTAAGACAGATTCCTGTGTCTTGCAGGCTGTCAGCTAGCAATTATGCTTTGCTCCTGGAGGTCATTCTCAGGTCCTTGCCATGTTGATCCTTCATGTTAGCAACAGAAAACCTCCTTCGTGTCTAATTCTTCTTATGCTTTGAATCGCTCTGATTTCCCCTTCTGCTACCAAAGAAAACTTTTTACTTTTAAAGGGTTTGATTTCCAAAATATATAAGGAACCCACATGACTCCACTCTAAGAAGGCAAGCAACCCAATTAAAAAATGGGTAAAGGATGTGAACAGGCACTTCTCCAAGGAGGACATACAGAGGGTCCAGAGACATATGAAAAGATGCTCAGTATCGCTAGCCAACAGAGAGATGCAAATTAAAACCACAATGAGATACCACTTCACACTGTTGAGAATGGCCATCATAAACAAAGCAACAAACAACAAGTGTTGGAGAGGTTGTAGAGAAAAGGGAATCCTAGTGCACTGTTAGTGGGATTGCAGACTGGTGCAAAAACTGTGGAAAACATTTTGGAATTTCCTCAGAAAACTAAACATGGAACTGCCTTTTGACCCAGCAATTCCACTGCTACAATTGTATCCTAAGAACCCTGAAACACCAACCCAAAAGAACCTATGCACCCCAATGTTTATCGCAGCACAATTTATAATAGCCAAGTGCTGGAAGCAACCTAAGTGCCCATCAGTAAATGAATGGATCAAAAAACTATGGTACATTTACTCAATGGAATTCTACGCAGCAGAAAGAAAGAAGGAGCTCCTACTCTTTGCAACAGCATGGATGAAACTGGAGAGCATTATGCTAGTGAAATAAGCCAGGCGATGAAAGACAAATACCATATGGTCTCACTTTTAACTGGAACCTAATCAACAAAACAAACAAGCAAGCAAAATATAACCAAGGACATTGAAATTGAGAACAGGTTGACAGTGACCAGAGGGGAGAGGGAAGGGGATAATGGGGGAAAAGGGTGAAGGCTTTACAGGAACAATTATAAAAGACACAATGGACAATAACAGGTGGGGGGTGGAAAAAGGAAAAGGAGGTGGGGAGGGCTGGGGTTGTGGAGAGGGGTTGGGGGGAAAGGCAGAAAACTGTACTTGAACAACAATAAAAAAAAGGGGGCTGTCATGATGAGGCCTGGATAATCTCCCTATCTTAAGGTCACCAATACCACATAACATAGCCTAATCACAGAGGCAATGTCCATCAAATTCATAGTTCCAGGTCAGACCATGTACACTGGTGGCAGAAAATTTAAGGGGACATCTTAGAATTCTCTCTACCACATACATTCAAATGGTTTCTGTTTTGTTGGGTTGCCCTTTTGCAGGTTTTTGGCTAGAGAGAGCAGGATTTTCTTGGGGCCTTTTTTTTTTTCTCTGCTCACTGGTATTCCCAGGTTGCAAACTTCCTAAAATAGTAAATGGAAAATTCCAGAAATAAACAATTTATAAATTTTAAATTGTGTGTTGTTCTAAATACTGTGATGAAATCTTATGTCATCGTGCTCCATCCAAACTGGGATGTCAATCCTCCCTTTGTCCAGTGTAACCACACTGAATACACTACTTTCCCATTGGTCAATTAGTTGTTGTCCAGGTTATCAGATCAACTCTGATGGTATCATGGTACTTGTGTTCAAGTAACCCTTCTTTGATTGTTATAATTTTATTGTATTATTAGTGTTGTTAATCTTTTACTGTGCCTAATATATAAATGAAACTATCATAGGTATGTATTATAGGAAAGAACATAGTATGTATAAGGGTTTGTAATATCCCTGGTTTCAGGCATCCACTGGGATCTTGGAACTTCTTTCCCATGGATAAGGGGAAACTTGCAAGAAAATGAATTCTGTGAAGAAAAATATCCTGGAAACTCAATGCCAGGTCATTCCTCAAGTTTCAAGTTTTCTAGCTACTTCACCTCTCCCTTTGCCACTTTTTATATCTTCTGGTAAGTGACTTGAGTATTTTATTATTTGTTACTGTTTTTTGTTATTATTGTTAGTAGAAGGTATAAAATGGGATGCATTTACTCCATCTGGTCTGGAAAAAAAAAGCCTGTCTTATACTGTAGTTTCATGAGATACTAGAAAGATGAAAGACAGTGAGGCTAATAGGAAAAACCACTGAACTAGAAGTTAAGGGACCTGGGCTCTGGTCCAGATTCTACTATTGACTAATGCAGTGATTTTCATGTTGGTGTGCATGAGCCCCAGAAGAATGTGAGAAATGAGTATTAGAACTTCTATTTACAATTATTTTAACTCATCCTTTAAAATGTTCTATTTTGGTGTATGTTTTATAATGTGTACTTTACATATATTTTACTTTATATATGTTAGTATATACATGTGTAAATAAATATGTACACATATATTGGTAGTACATGCTCAAAAATATTTTATAGCATTGGTGACAATACCACATATCTAAAATTAGACTGCCCCAGATTTTCTGGGACATTTAATTGCCTTAAATATGTCATATTTGATTTAGGAAAAATCTGTTCAACATGGAACAGACTGTAAGTATATCCATCAATTAAGATTCTTTTATATATCTTTAGTTAAAAATATAATTCTTAGCTCAAATAATGCTTCCTACATTCCTTAGAACTTTCATATGAAAAAATGATCAAACGAGGGTGAATCATTTCTAGAAAAGTAACTCTTTAAGAATAATATTCTATAAATAAAATCCAAGTTCATGGTTATGACATAATAAAATTCGGTGAGCTGAGTTAAAAAAATAGGTGCTTTTTAGAATGCATTATATTTAGTTAATCTGCTAAGCATCAAGTTCCATTAGTCTAACTTCCATATTTATTTTAATATAGAGAGGCACAATTACATATAACATTCTGAAACTGTACTCTACTGTCCCTTCCATGTAGTCTTTCCTTTGCTTTTTCACTGGCAGTGACACTGTGAGAAAACTGGCACCCACTACTATAGCTTCTCTGACCTTCACATGGCTGCATATGACAAAGACTAATAACTCGATCTCCTCTCTCCATCTTCTCATCTTGTTTTTTTTATAATAGACCCACTTGAGTTTTAGCTGACAGATGGCTGCCTGGCTAGAAGCTATCCTCCTCAACATTACTTGGCCACATGACTAAATTTTGTCTAGGCGATGTGCGTAGAAGAGTTGAGCACTACATCTGTATCACATTTTTAAAAGGAAACTGAGACTTCTGGCCCAGATGGAGGCATAGACAGATACACTGAGCCTCCTCACACAACCAAAAGAAGGACAACAACAAATTTAAAAACAAAAAACAACCAGAACTGACAGAAAAATTCAACTGTATGGAAGTCTGACAACCAAGGAGTTAAAGAAACATTCATCCAGACTGGTAGGAGGGGCAGAGATGGGCAGCCGGATGGAAAGGACTAGTGGCAAGGCAGCAGCTGGAGGACCAGGGTGGGCAAAGCAGAGGCTGGCGGACCCAGCAAGGTGGCTGGCGGACTGGGTGGTCCCACATTCATGTGCAGATAAACCGGGAGGAACAACTGGGGAGCAAGACAAACCACGAAACCCAGGGTTCCAGCGTGAGGAAATAAAGCCTCAATGCCTCTCACTGAAAGCACCTGTGGGGGTTAAGGCGGCAGTGGGAGAAACTCCCAGCCTCACAGGAGAGTCTGTTGGAGAGACCCACAGGGTCCTAGAAAGTACACAAACCCACCCATCTCGGAATCAGCACCCGAAGGGCCCAACTTGATTGTGGGTAGTGGGGGAAGTGACTGAAAACCAGCAGGAAGAGGAGCAAGTGCTATTGGTCCTTCTCGGACCCCTCCCCCACATATAGCTCCACAATGCAGCAATGTGAGTGCCCTACCCTGGTGAACACCTAAGGCTCTGCCCTGTACTATGTAACAGGTACACCCAGACAAAAAAAATGGCCCAAATGAAAGAACAGATCAAAGCTCCAGAAAAAATACAACTCAGCAACAGAGAGGTAGCCAGCCTATCAGATGCATAGTTCAAAACATTGATAATCAGGATGCTCACAGAACTGCTTGAATATGGTCACAAATTAGAGGAAAAAATGAAGGCTATGCTAAGTGAAATAGAGGAAAACAGTGACGGGAAGGAAACTGGGACTCAAATCAGTGGTGTGGACCAGAAGGAAGAAAGAAACATTCAACCAGAACAGAATGAAGAAACAAGAATTCAAAAAAACGAGGAGAGGCTTAGGAACCTCCAGGACATCTTTAAACATTCCAACATCTGAATCATAGGGGTGCCAGAAGGAGAAGAGGAAGAGCAAGAAATTGAAAACTTATTTGAACAAATAAGGAAAACTTCTCCAATCTGGCAAAGGAAAGAGACTTCCAGGAAGTTCAGAGAGTCCAAAGAAGCTGGGCCCAAGGAGGAACACACCAAGGCACATCATAATTACATTTGCCAAGATTAAAGATAAGGAGAGAATCTTAAAAGCAGGAAGAGAAAAGAAGACTTTTATCTACAAAGGAGTGCCCATAAGACTATCAGCTGATTTCTCAAAAAAAACCTTAAAGGCAAGAAGGGGATGGCAAGAAGTATTCAAAGTCATGAAAGGCAAGGACCTACATCCAAGACTACTCTATCCAGCAAAGCTATCATTTAGAATGGAAGGGCAGATAAAATGCTTCCCAGATAAGATCAAGTTCAAGGAGTTCATCATCACCAAGCCCTTCTTATATGAAATGTTATAGGGACTTATCTAAGAAAAAGAAGATAAAAAAATATGAAGAGTAAAATGACAGCAAACTCACAGTTATTAACAACCGAGCCTAAAACAAAAACTAAGCAAGCAACTAGAACAGGAACAGAATCACAGAAATGGAGATCACATGGAGGGTTATCAGCAGAGGAGTGGAAAGGGGAGAGAGGAGGAAAAGTTACAGAGAATAAGTAGCATAAATGGTAGGTAGAAAATAGACAGGGGGAGGTTAAGAATAGTATAGGAAATGTAGAAGTCAAAGAACTTGTATGTATGACCCATGGATGTGATCTAAAGGGGGGGAATGCGGCTGGGGGGTATGCAAGGCAGAGAGGAATAAAGGGGGAGAATGGGACAACTGTAATAGCATAATCAATAAAATATTTTTTAAAAAGAAGAAAATAAAAAAAAATAAAAGGAAACTGTTTTCCCTTCATATCTTCTTCCTGCTTCCCATGAACTGGAACACAGTTTTGACGGTGGTCAGCTAGCTTCAACAAGCCAACGAGGAAAACAAGGGAAATAACAGAAGGAAGCTGCTAACCTATGGGAACAGAGATGTCTTCCTATGAACAACTGTCCAGAAGCTCTAGACTGCTTTGCAAGATAGAAGTGAACACATGTCTTCTTTAAGCCATTACATATTGGTGTTTCTTTGTTACAGGAGCTAATCCTACATCCTAATCTTAAAATTTTCCAGGCCTAATTATGAAAACCCTTTAAAAGTAAAAAATAGGCCTGGGTGGTGTAGCTCAGTGGATTGAGTGAGGGCCTGTGAACCAAATGGTCACCAGTTTGATTCCTAGTCAGGGCATATGCCTGGGTTGCAGGCCAGGTCCCCACTAGGGGTCATGCAAGAGGCAACCACACACTGATGTTTCTCTCCCTCTCTTTCTCCTTCCCTTCCCCTCTCTCTAAAAATAAATAAATAAATCTTTTTTAAAGCAAGTGTTTTTAAAAAAAGTAAAAAATATACCCAATATCTGTTTGCTAAGCACACATTAAATTTCTACTAGGTATTAGGTTCTCTCCTAGGTTCTAGAGAATTAAAAAAATGGATCAGACATACTTTCTATTCTGAAAATCTCCCAACATAAGAAAGGAAAATTTGACTCTAAGAGAAATGGGAAGATAAGCAACGTTTATTAACCAGGTATGTTTTTACATGCACTGGTTTATTAGTCCTCACCAAAAAACTTGAGTTGTAAGTGGTATAATTGTCATACAGCCAAAGAAACTGATGATCCAGTGACATATCTGCCTTATAAACAGTGGATTCACCGTTCATTTTTATCATCACCTTAGATCTAAGACTACTTGTTAATTGATCCTGACAGAGGCAGTAAGACAATATCTCCATGGCCACAATTGTTCTCCTTATAATAGGCATGCCATCCACTCCATCTTCCAACAGCTCCCAATTTTTATATTGAATTTTATTCTTTCCTTACTCTTTACTCCACGTACTTAATTAAGCAAGACTACACCTCTGTCATCATTCAGAGGTGAAACATTCTCCTTAGGCCTAACCCAGTCATTGCATCATATTCCCTTAGCCATTGTGATTGGAATCCAACTTGCTCTTCCTTTTTGACCTTGATCCTGAAAGGATGGAAGGACTGGAGCACTCAGACTGTAGGGAACCTGATACTGAAGCCTGGCAGAAAGTAGAGTTAAAGAACGTAGAGCAACCAAGCACTACTGACTTGTTCAGCCTGAATTCAGCTATGCTTGCAGTCTGGGCCTTACACTTGGGTTTTTCAGTTATACAAGACAACAAACTTCCTTTTAAGCCAGTTTGGGTCAGGTTTTCTACCACTTGTAATAAAAAGAGTCCCACTCATTTCCTATAGTCTTAGCCTGTGACAAAGGTGAGCTATTTCTATGAATCAGTGGAAAAAGCGTCCATCTTTCTATCCATTGTTAATAAATTTATTGCTTGCCAGGACCTCCAAGACTCTTGATAAACAAGAATTTTTTACATAAAATACAAAATGCTTTGTCAGTAACAGTAACAGTCAATGGGCACTACTTTCAGAGAGACTTTATAGTATCTATCTTGCTTGGTATTTTCGATTTGCTACAGTTTCTGGCTTGTGTATTTTTAGCAGTAGCATTGATGATGTTTTATATTTATGTACTTTAAAAATGTATTTGATCTAATTGTACCCTCAACCTAAGTATAGTACACAATGAGAAAGACTTCAGGCTCAAGGACAAAACCTCTTGTGAGTTAAATTTAGAGTTTTCTTGTACCATCAGAACAAAATTAAATTCTTTTCTTAGGACTTTGAGAGCTAATTTAATAGTAGTGTTTTAAACCCCTTTTCTCAAGAAATTATCAATTTATTGTATTTGCTCAGACTCTAAATGACAGTCTTCCCTTTTAGTCTCATGAACTTGGCCTGAAGGAGCTGGCTCTGTTTTCATTGATTCTTTTGAAAGCTAATTTTTCTGAAGTAAATTAATGTTATTTCATTGAAAGATTTTTTCCAATAGGCTTTGTGTAGTACATATATTTATATGATCTGCATCTGTGCTTCTGACTTTCATTTCTCCTTCACACTATCTCCTGTAGTGATGAAAGAGGTGGAAAAAATGTGTCAGGACTGTGGAGAGGGGCAGGTGAGCAGCTGAATGCGTAGGTGTGAACGTGGGTCATATGGTTTAGACTGCCTCTGTTGGTGTGAGGGAGCAAAGGTGCAAAGGGAGGATGTCTGTTAGAGTTCTGTGGCTGCTCAAAATTGTGCATAATGGCTTTAATTTTTATATCAGTTTTAATTAAAACTTTGATTTTCAGTTTTTGCGTCTGTGTGTGTGCACCATTACGAATCTCAAATTAACATAAAGCAGATCTCTAGTAGAATCCATGAAATTTTAGGAAAGGGCTACATAGAACTTGATGAAAAGAGTCATCTGTCATCCTTAAAATTTAACTTGTCATTTTACAAGTCTATATTACCACTACCTAATATGTTTATATTCAAATTACCTCTACCTTTTTTTCACATGTTTGAACAAGAAAATGTTCATAACACTATCTCATACACACATGCATACCAACATACTACTATTCCTGTAACGGTTCCCTTTTTTAAAATAAATATTATGACTGGAATTTGTACTTCCTAATTCTCTTTCCCTTTTCTATCAAGCCCCCAACCCCCTACTTCCTCCTGGCAACCATCAGTTCATTCTCTGTAACTATGAGTTTATTTCCATTTTATTTTGTTTGTTCATTGTTTTATTTTCTAATTCTACATATAAGTAAAGTCACACTATATTTGTCTTTCTCTGTTCAATTTATTTTACTTAGTATAATACTCTGTAGGTCAATCTATGTTGTTGCAAATGGCAAGATTTTATACTTTGTTATGGTTGATTAATATTCCATTGTTTATATGTACTACCTCTTCTTTATTCATTCATCTATTGTTGGACACCTAGGTTGTTTCCATATCTTGGCTATTGTAAGCGATGCTGCAATGCTCATAGGTATATATGTATCTTTTTGAATTATTGTTTTTGTTTTCTTTGGCTAAAAACCCAGAAGTGGAATTGCTGGGGCATACAGTAGTTCTATTTTTAACTTTTTGAGGAATTTTCCTACTGTTTTCTGTATGGCTGCCCTGATTTACAATCCCATCAATAATGCACAAAGCTTCCTTTTTCTCTACATCTTCACCAACACTTGTAATTTGTTGTCTTATTTGATAATAGCCATTATGACAGTGTGAGGTGATAATCATTGCAGTTTTGCTTTGCATTTCCATAATGATTAGTGTTGTTGAGCATCTTTTCATGGGTCTATTGGCCATTTGTGTGTCTTCTTTGGAGAAATGTTTATTAAGGTCCTCTGTCTATTTTTAAATTGGATTATTTGGTTCTTTGTTTATTTTTTGATATTGAGTTGTATGAATTTGGGGGGGAGGAAATAATTAAAAAATTTTTTTCTTTACAAATACACTAGAGAATCATGCAGTACTGCCAGCATTGGATGTGGGCCACAAATCTGCAACTGCTTTGCAACTGGTCCTGTGATGGCAGAATCTTTCATTTCACCTTTATTGTTTACTATGACCCCCACATTATCTTCAAAACAAAGAAACACGCCATCTTTTCTTTGGTATGACTTTCATTGTCAAATTACTACTGCTGGATATACCTTCTTTCTGAGCTCTGGTTTGCCTTTTTTGACGGTAGCCATCACCATGTCACCCACACCAGCAGCAGGAAGCCTGTTCAGTCATCCCCTGATCCCCTTCACAGAGATGATATACAGATTTTTGGCTCCTGGGTTGTCAGCACAGTTGATTACGGCTCCTACCAGAAGACAAAGGGAAATCTGGAATTTCCCACCAGGGGGCTCGCCACATCCTGGCTTCAACATCTTGAACGCCAGAAAGGGATGTATATGAGTTTTATTATATATTTTAGATATCAACCCCTATCAGATATATCATCTGCAAATTTCTTCTCCCATTGAATAGGTTGATTTTTCGTCTTGGTGGTTTTCTTTGCTGTATAAAGGCTTTATAGTTTGATGTAGTCCCATGTGCTTAGTTTTGCTTTTGTTGCCTTTGCCATAGGAGAAATATCCAAAAAGATATTGCTAAGATATGTGTTAAAGAAACTTTACTGCCTATGTTTTCTTCTAGGATTGTTGCGCTTTCAGGTCTTATATTTAAATCTTTAATCCCTTTTGAGTTTATTTTTAGATAAGGTATAAGAAAATGGTCTAGTTTCATTTTTTTGCATCTGTCTGTCCAGTTTTCCCAACACCACTTATTGAAGAAACTGTCTTTTCCCCACTGTATATTCTTGCCTCCTTTGTTGTAGATTAATTGACCATATAAGCATAGGTTTATTTCTGGACTTTCTATTCTGCTCTCGATCTATACATCTGTTTTTGTTCCAGTACCACACTGTTTTGATTACTATAGTTTTGTAGTGTAGTTTGAAATCAGAGAGCATACTTTCAGTATTTCTTCTTTCTCAAGGTTTCTTTGGCTATTCAGGATATTTTGTGGTTCCATATAAATTTTAAGATTATTTGTTCTTCTTCTGTGAAAAATGCCATTGGTATAGGAATTGCATTGAATCTGTAGTTTTCTTTGGGCAGTATGGACATTTTAACAACATTAATTCTTTCAAGCTATTAGCACAGTATAACCTTTCATTTATTTGTATGTTCTTCAATTTCTGTCATCAATGTCTAGTTTTCAGGTGATAAGTCTTTTATCTCCTTGGTTAAATTTACTTCTTTTTGAATGAATAAATTTTATTCTTTTTGGTGCAGTTGAAAATGGAATTGCTTTCTTAATTTCTCTTTATGATAGTTTGTTTATATAATGCAACAGATTTCTGAATATTAATTTTGTATCCTGTAATTTTATTGAATTCACTTATTAAACATTATTAAACATACTGCTACAAAATCAATGGGTTAACAAAGAAATCAAGGAGAAAGTTGAAAAATATCTTAAGAGAAATGAAAATGGAAACGAAATAATTCAAAATTTTTGGGACACAGCGAAAGCAGTTCTAAGAGAGAAATTCATAGTGATACAGGCCTGCCCCAAGAGACAAGTAAAATCTCAAATAAACAATCTAAACATACACTTATAGGAACTAGAAAAAGAACAAACAAAACCCTAAGTGAGTAGAAGGAAGAAAATAATAAAGATCAGAGTAGAAATAAATAAATTAGAGACTCAAAACAGTAGGAGAAAACAAAAAGATCAATGAAACTAAGAGCTGGTTCTTTGAAAAAATAAATGAAATAGTTAAACCTTGAGGCAGGCTCACCAAAGATAAATAAATAAATAATGAGGGGATGCCAAAATACATAAAATTGAAAATGAAGGAGCAGAAGTGAAACCAACATCACAGAAATACAAAGCATTTTAAGAGAACACTACAAACAATTATATGCCTACAAATTGGACAACCTTGACTAAATGGGTAAATTCTTAGAAACATGTGATCTTTAAGACAATCAGACTGATTTACTAGAAATGAAATTGAATCAGTAATCAAAAGAGTTTCAACAAGCAAAATCCCAGGACCAGATGTGTTCACAGGTGAATTCTACTAAGCATTCAAAGAAGAATTAGTACCTGTCCTTAAACTACTCCAGAAAACTGAAGAGAAGGGAAAGCTTCCAAACTCATTCTATGAGTCCAGTATTACCCTGATACCAAAACCAAAGACACTTCTAAAAAAAAATTACAAGCCAATATCCCTAATGAACATAGATGTAAAAATTCTCAACAAAATATTAGCAAACCAAATTCATCAATACACTGAAAAGATCATACACCAGGATCAAGTGGTATTTAGTACAGGAATGCAAGGATGGTTCAATATTTGCAAATCAATAAACATAATACACCACATAAACAAAATGGTGGATAAAAATCATATGATACTCTTAATTGATGCCAAAGACACATTTGACAAAATCCAACATTCATTTATGACAAAAACTCTCAGCAAAGTGTGTATACAAGGAACATATCTCAACATGATAAAGATCATATATGATAAACCCACAGTTAATATCAAAGTCAGTGGTAAAAAGCTGAAAACTTTTTCTCTAAGATCAGGAACAAGACAAGGATGTCCATTCTCACCACTTTTATTCAGCATAGTATTAGAAATCCCAGCCACAGCAGTCAGACAAAGAAAAAGAAATAAAAGGTATCCAAACTGGAAAGAAAAATGTAAAATTGTCACTGTTTTGCAAATGACACAATAGAAAACCCTAAAGATTCTACCAAAAAACTATCAGAATTAATAAATGAATTTGGTAATGGGCTTTTTTTTAAACCTAAATTTTGATGCTGTAATTTTTTAAAAGACTGGCTTTATAAACATAATTGACATTTTTACTGTGACTTTTTCACAAAAATACAACGCGTCAAGGGCACATGTTTAAGAATCAATACTCGGGTTCCACTTTTAGCTCTGACACTAACTTGGCACATAATTTTGAGCAAATAATCTTTTGATTCAAGACTTAGACTTCTGTTCTAAATTTAGATCGGCTCCAAGGTCCTTTTAAGGTTCACAGCTCTTTAAAAGAGACAAAATTTATAGATCACAAATATTACCTTTGTGGTTAATAGAAAAGAACATGAAGTACTTTTGAAACTTTACCCAATTATTTCATCTTAATCATGGTTAACAGATTTATGCATTTAGTTAGGAATAGAAATGCTTGAAGTTATCCATGAATCTTACCCTTCTTATCTCAGTTGGTGGCAGCCTTAGAGTACAAAGGATACTAAGTAAGTATGATGCAATAAATTTTTGCAAACAAAAAGATTTTGTTTTGGTCACTGCTAAATCCTCAGTTCCAAGAATAATGGTCTTAAAATTTTCTAAAGGAGTAAACAAGAAGTGTCAAGATGGAGGGATTTATAAAACCCAATATGAAAACAGAGTGAAGGTTTTGCAGGAAGGATAAATAATTGAGTCTCTAGGGGTGAACTAGAGTTTGCCAAGCAGAGATGGAGGAAAAGACATTCCAGGGATGGAGCCAAATGGGTTGTGGCAGAAACTGTGAGTTGTTTTCAGTATCTACCCTTCTTCCCCAGGAACAGAATTCCTGGGCCTGTGAGCACTGCAGTAAAGATTTCATTTCACACTTCCCTTGCAGCTTAATCAAGAGACTAGGTTTTAGCCCATTGGGTTAGGAATTCCTTTGATGCAATGCCCTTGAATAGAGGAGGGTAAGATCTTCATTCTTCATTTTCTTCCGGTTTCTGACTGGCTGGATTACAGATATGATGGATTATGGTGATTTAGAATATGTCAGTTGATCCAGTCTGAACCACTTTCTCCAGAATTCCCTTTCCTGTATGTTTCCATTTAGGACAGCCCACAATAGATTATTGTGGGGCATCTCGAGAGCTTCTGCCATTTCGTAGCTCTCACACCTTGTTGTTGATCTGAGGATTCACCTCATTGATGTGAGGCAGCAGAGTTGCTCCATCGTCCCCTAGATCTTTCTTCAGCATCTTACATTTCAGCCAGGTATTAGTTTAAGCTCTGTGACAATGAGATATCGCTTCTGCAGGATCCTCACACCACCAAAAGGTAGAAGCAATAAAAATTGGCCTAGATTTCAGTGTGTACTCACGGGGCTCAAACAGCATGCTCATGGGTTTTGGCGTGTTATTGATCTCCAATATCCTTTACAGACTCTGCCTGCCTGGTGTACTTTGAGCTCTAGGTTCAGACGTGAATACAACAGCTTTACAGAGACTGTTCCCACAATAACCAGCTCCTACAATTCCAGAACATCAAATTCTGTGTATATATATATCCATTCCAGTAGTTCTTCTCTGATGAAACCCAGTAGTTTTGCCATAACAAATGCCTATAAATGTGTGAGTAACCTTGGAACCAAGTGGTGGGTGAAAGCTAGAAGGATTTTAAGAGGCATGTTAGAGAAAACTAACATTTCTTTGAATAGACTGTTAATGGAAATCTGAACTTTGAGGAAGCTGGTGGTAAAGATTCGAAAGGAATTGAGGAACACAAGGAGGGAGATTCTCGTTAGTAGTGGCAGAAATCTTAGCAATGCTATTGTCTTCAGTTATGTGGAGAGCAGAGGATATGCCTAATAGACTTGATCTAGCTAGGAGGCTTTCCACACAAAGTGTTGAAGGTACAACCTGCTTATAGCAAGGTGTCAAAGCAAAGAGATAGTTGAGAGTACTGTCAAATTGATGATTCTGAAAATGCTCAGCCTCTTGAGACAGCAAAAAATTTTTAAAATTTAGAAATGGTGCCTGGTTGGTGTTGCTCTGTCAGCTGGAGCATTGTGATGTACACCAAAAGGTAGTGGGTTCAATTCCTGGTTTGGCCCATCCCTGGGTTGTGAGTTTGATCTTTGGTTGGGCACATACAAGAGGCAACCAATCAATGTTTCTCCCATCTCTCTCTCTCCCCCAACCCTCTTAAAGCAATGAAAAAAATGTCATCAGGTGAGGAAAAAAATTAAAGGAAAAAAAGAAAAAAAAGATTGTGAGTAAAGTTCAAATCCAAGGTGCTGCCAGGAGATAAAAATCTAAAGACAAAGCAAACAGTGTGGCTGTAAAACCTTTTGTTGAGATTTTCAAAGATCAAAAGTGGTTCCTCAGAGTACTATTCAGTCACACAATGGGTCCTTTAAAAAGACTCAGAGTATCCCTCACAGGTCTTCTGAAGCAAACACTAGAGCCTCCAAGTAGTTTCTTATCCCTCAGTAGGCTCTGCAGGGGCACAAAGTAGAGAAAGGGTTTGGCAGATGCGGCTTTTATCTAATGGAGTGAACTACAGTGAAATTCACAAGAGGCCCACATGTTTTTGAGAGTACTTTATCCCCTAAACAGCGATTTTCAATCTTCTTTATCTCGTAGCACACATAAATCAATTACTAAAATTCTGTGGCTAAACACCAAAAAAAATTTTTTTTTGCTGGTCTGACAAAAAAATAGGTATAATTTTGATGTTTTTAAAAATTACATTTTACTAATTACCATATTTTTTGGACTATAAGACGTACTTTTCCCTCCTCAAATTTGGGAGGAAAATGGGGGTGCATCTTATAGTCTGAATGTAGCTTACCTGGCTGTTTACATTTACATTGGTGAAATAACTATGTTATTTATGTTATTAAATATTTTACCACATTTTTTGCTTCAAAATTTTTTTTCTATTTTTCTCCTCTAAAACCTAGGTGCGTCTTATAGTCCAGTGAGTCTTATAGTCCAAAAAATATGGTATGCTATTACAGTTGTCCCAATTATTCCCTCTTTGCCCCCCTCCACCCAGCCCCCCACTCCTTCAGGCAATGCCCACCCCATTGTTAATATCCATAGGTCATACATATATGTTCTTCAGCTACTCTATTTCCTACGCTGTACTATATCATCCCCACAACTATTCTGTAACTACTAATTTGTACTTCTTAATCCCTTCACCATTTTCTCCCATCCCCTTGACCCCCCTCGCATTTGGCAACCATCAGAATATTCTCTGTATCTATGATTCTGTTTCTGTTTTGCTTGTTTCCTTATTTTGTTTTTTAGATTTAATTGTTAATAGACATGTATTTATTGCCATTTTATTATTCATAGTTTTGATCTTCTTAAATAAGTCTGTTTAACATTTCATATAATAATGGTTTGGTGATGATGAACTCCTTTAGCTTTTTGTTATCTGGGAATCTCTTTATCTGCCCTACAATTTTACATGCTAATTTTGCTGGGAAGAGTAGTCTTGGTTGTAGGTCCTTGCTTTTTATCACTTTGAATATTTCTTGCAAATCCCTTCTAGGCTGCAAAGTGTTTTTTGAGAAATCAGCTGATGGTATTATGAGAACTTCCTTGTAGGTAACTAACTGCTTTTCTCTTGCTGCTTTTAAGATTCTCCCTTTGTCTTTAACCTTTGGCATTTTAGTTGCGATGTGTCTTGGAGTGGGCCTCTTTGCAGCCATCTTGTTTGGGACTCTCTGTGCTTCCTGGACTTGTATGCCTATTTCCTTCACTGGGTTAGGGAAGTTTTCTGTCATTACTTTTTCAAATACGTTTTCAATTTCTTGCACATTCTCTTCTCTTTCTGGTACCACCATAACGTGAATGTTGGTACGCTTGTAGTTGTCCCAGAGGCTCCTTACACTATCCTCACTTTGGGGGTTCTTTTTTCTTCTTGCTGTTCTGATTGGGTGTTTTTTTCTAAATTCATTATTTTAAGAAATACTTATTGTGTTTTTATCCATTACCATTTAGTCCCCTTTTACTCGCCTCCCCCATCAAATAGCTGTCATCTGGTCTCTACCTACAAGTCTGTCCCTGTTTTGCTTGCTAGTTCAGTTTGTTCATTAGATGCCATATATAAGTGAAATCATATGGTACTTGTCTTTCTCTGACTGGCTTATTTCACTTAGCATAATGCTCTCCAGGTCCACTCATATTGTCACAAAGGGTAAAATTTTCTTCTTTTTTATGGCCAAGTAGTATTCCATTGTGTAGATGCCCCATATTTGTTTTATCCACTCATCTATAAATGCACACTTGGGCTGCTTCCATATCTTGGCAATTATAAATAATGCTACATTGAACATAGGGGTACTTATATTCTTTCAAATTAGTTTTTTGGGCCTTCATATATATTCCCAGGAGTGGGATTGCTGATCAAAAGGCAGATCCATTTTTAAGTTTTTGAGGTACTTCCATATTGCTTTCCACAGTGGCTGCATCAATCTGCATTCCTACCAACAATGCAAAAGCGTTCCCCTTTCTCCACATCCTTGCCAACACTTGTTTACTGATGTATTAATGGTAGCCATTCTGCCAGGTGTGAGGTGGTATCTCATTGTGGTTTTGATTTGCATCTCTCTAATGATTAGTGATGTTGAGCATCCTTTCATAGGTTTATTGGCTATCTGTGTGTACTCACTGGAGAAGTGTCTATTCAGTCCTTTGCCCATTTTTTAAATTGGGTTTTTTGTTTTTTGGTGTTGGGTTTTACAAGTACTTTATAAATTTTGGATATTAAGCCTTTATCAGATGTATCAGTGAATATGTTCTCCCATTCTGTGAGTTGTCTTTTTATTTTGTTGGTGATTTCCTTTGCTCTGCAAAACCTTTTTAGTTTGATGTAGTCCCATTTATTTATTTTTTTTCTTTTGTTTCCCTTGTCTGGGAAGATATGCCCAATAAAATATTGCTACAAGCAATGTCTGGAATTTTGCTGCCTATGTTTTGTTTAGAATTTTCTGGTTTCAGGGTTAACATTTAAGTATTTGATCCATTTTTAATTTATTCTTGTATGTGGTATAAGAAGGTAGCCTAGTTTTATTTTTCTGCACATATCTGTCCAATTTTCACAAGACCATTTATTGAATAAGTTATGCGCTTGCTTCCTCTGTTGAATATTAATTGACTATAAAGCTGTGGGTTTCTTTCTGGGCTCTCTATTCTGTTCCATTGATCTATATGTTTGTTTATGCCAGTATCATGCTATTTTAGTTACTATGGTCTTATAGTTTGATATTAGGTAGCATAATTCCTCCAACTTTTTTCTTCTTTCTCAGGATTGCTATTGCTTAGCAGGGCCTTTCTTTCTCTTATATTCCAAATCACTGATTTGATTCTCAGCTTCATCCATTCTACTGTTGATTCCTTGAAAATTCTTCTTTACTTCAGTTAGTGTAGCCTTCATTTCTGACTGGTTCTTTTTTGTGGTTTCCATGTCCTTTTTTATACTATTGAAGTTCTCTTGGAGTTCATCTGCTCTTTCCCTAAGTTCATTGAGCATCCTTATAACCAGTGCTTTGAAGTCTGTATCTGAGATATTGCTTTTTTCCATTTTGTTTAGTTCTTTTTCTGGAGAATTGTTCTGTTCTTTCATTTGGGCCATGTTTCTTTGTCTCCTCATTTTGGAAGCCTCCCTGTGTTTGTTTCTATGTATTAGGTAGAGCTGCTATGACTCCCTGGCTTGGTACATAGTAGATGTCCTATAGGGTCCAGTGGTACACCCTCCCCTGTCACCCAAGCTGGGTATTCAAGGTGTGCCCACCATGTGGGTTGTGTACACCTTTCTCTTGTAGTTGAGCCTTGATTGCTGTTGACAGGTCAATGGGAGAAGTTTACCCAGGCTGATCACCTTCAAGGAACTGCTATGACCTCTGACCACCAACCTCCAACCACTGCGGAGGATCAGCTGTGCAGGGACCCACTCCACAGAGCAGGACTTACTTCAGCAGGGCCCTGGTGCCCATTGAGTCTGGCCTCTGAGTGTGTCACTTTTGGAGTTGGTTCGGTGGTTGTCCTCCAACGTGGTTTGGAGTCATCCACTGGGTGTGCAGGCTGTGGGGCTTCCTTGGAGGTACAGACCAAGGTCATCTACCACCTTTGTTCTGTCTGAGGCCACCAGGCATAAGCTACAAAGTGATCTGAAGATGGCTGCTATGTGTGCTAGGCTTGGAGGGGTCCAAGTTAAGCCAAGCTGTGAACCAAGATCTGCTGCTGGTATTGCCAGGCCAGCGGCCACTTAGCAAGAGGTGTGGAGCTTTCTGAAGCCAAATGCTGCTTGTTTAAGAGGATTTAGGAAAATATTAAGCATGAGCCAAGACAGGCCATTTGCATGGAAAAGCCATTGGAAACAGCTTGAGTGGGCCCAAAATTTAGGTGGGGAGGAGCCTCAAGGAATCACCAGGGTGGAGCAACCTGTGTGAGCCAGGTTGATGGAATCTCAGACTTGCTACCACCTTCCAGCTCTGTAGGGGGAGGGCTCAGAAAAGGAACAATGGCCTCTGCCAGCAGTTCTATCTGGGAAAAAACTGTCCCCTAGCTTTTGTCCAGATGCCAGACAATTCACTTCCTCCCCATATGTCTCTGGTACCTTTCAAGCTGCTGCCTTGGTGCTGAAATTTGGAGGAAGTGAATCTGAGTAAGTCTGTGCATGGACACTTTAAAAGGAACTGCCTGAGGCTCTAGCAGTTTCTGTCTTACACAGCGTCACCCCCTACCCCAGTGGTTTTTGCAGCCAGAAGTTATGGGGACTTATCTTCCTGGCACTGGAACCCTGGGCTGGGGGGTCCATTGTGGGGCTGGAACTCCTTGCTCTGAAGATATTCCTCCCAATTTTTATCCACTACACATGGGTGTGGGACCAGCCTGTTCTGTATCTCTGCATCTCCTACCAGTCTTGACTATAGAGGAAAATGCTGTCATTTTTTTAGAGGTGCTTAGTGAAGTATTTAGGGCAGAGATGTTCCACATTTTTCATCTTATGCACACATAAATTAATTACTAAAATTCTGCAGCACACGAAAAAAATATTTTTTTGTTCATCTGACAAAAAAAGTAAGTATAATTTTGATTCATTCACACCAGATGGCTCTTGTTGTATTAGTTGTTGTCATTTTTTTATTTGACAATTTAAGGGAAAAGAGGTCAGTGCCTTTGAATAAATAGTCATGTATTGAATGTTTTAAAAATTCTTGTGACAACACCAGTGTGCCTCTTTGCTCTTGAGATGGTTGCCAGACCTCTAATCTTCAGATCTGCATACTTTTCAGCAAGGCACAAGGAAAAAAAGCAAAGAAAAATAAATACCTCCAAACTGATTTTGCCCTTCTTCCCAAAAAGGTGTCCTTCTGTATATCTCTACCAACCACTCTGCTGACTTCTCATTGCTTAGAACTGGATCATATCACCTTACTTATATGGGAAACAAAAGGGGTTTTGCTGGGTTTTTTGTTTGTTTGTTTGTTTTAAGCTGGGAACAATTCTGCCTCAGTAAAGTCAAGGTTCTGGAAGTGATAGTAAAAATCAGTCTCTACTGGGGACCACTTTTGTTTACTCTCACAGCTAACTACAACTTAGTCATCCCTACACTTGCTTTTGACTCATGAGAAATAAGAAGGAACTTTGCATTTTTTCTCTCACTTTCATAATATATAAAAATTAATATAATGTAATAAATAGTAGAAACAGCTAAATAAATCATAGTTTATCTGTAGAATGGAATATTATGTAGCCATAGAAATTTGGAAAAATACATTTAATGACATATAATATTCATCTTACATTAAGTGAAAAAATGAGCTTCCAAACATAATCTTATTTCAAAAAATGTTACAAATGTATATTGTGCATATTATAAAGGTGCTTTATATACACACATGTACACATAGGAAAAAATTATTGGAAATGTACACAAAATCTTTGTTTAAAAGACTTTATTTTTAGAGGCGGGGAAGGGAAGGAGAAAGAGAGGGAAAGAAACATCGATTGGTTGCCTCTTGCATGTGACTCAACCAGGGACTGGTCTGCAACCCAGGCGTGTGCCCTGATGGGGCATCAAACCAGCAACCTTTTGCTCAGCAGGACAATGCCCAGCCAACTGAACTACATCAGTCAGGGCCCTAAATCTGATAGTGAATTATCTTTAGGAGGTAGGATAATAGGAAATTTTAATTTGGAGAGTGGGGGACTATTCTTCATTTTCCACTGTTTTAATAATAAAGATTACTTTTGTTTTGAGTAAGCAAATGCCTTAAACTGTATTTTAAATTTATCAGCTCCCTCAATAAGGTAATATTCTAAGATAAAATCAGGCTATCTTTTTTTCAGCAAACCAATATGAAGTTTCTGTGTATTTTTTAAGACTGCATTTGTTTGGTCATTTGTCACCAAATCTCCTGGGAAAGGAGACCTGAAGGTTTGGTTCAGTCAATCTAGGCCCATGGGAAGTATTTGAAGAGGTGTCTCTCCAGGTTGTCCTGTCATTCCTAGAGCATGGAGAGGACATTGAGGATGGACAGTGGACAAAGAAAAAACCATGGTAGCAACAAACGGCTTACAGATCTACTGAGTGGGTCTTAAAAGCCACTGGTAAGTCTTGATTGGCTCGATAAGGACTACTCCTTCAAAATTATCCTGGTGTCAGAAATAATATTCCTATATTGCTGATCTCTCTTAGTTGCAATCTCACCTCTTGGTTATATCTATACTTCTCTTTGGTGTTTCCTTACTTGGTATTATTAGCAGCTTTGCATCCCATTAGAAAATTACTACATCTAAACAGCACATTGTATTCATTTATCCTGATAGCCTGAATTACAAACATCAAATATTACTATTTCCCTAGAATTAGAGAAAAACTTCTAAATCTTGGTATATTCCTTCTCTTTGCTCACCAACTGTTGAATAATGAGGTGTTTTCTTCATTTTTACTTGATCTAAGATCAACAGAACAAAAGACCTCAAAATGCACACTGTAACTGTACTCTAGAGAGACAGAAAATTCACTTCTCTTTTAGACTCTTTCTGTGTTAACTAGTTACATTTCAAGATATCTGTAGCATTTCCAGAAATGTTAACTATTGATAAAATATAGTGTAAATTATATTTATTATATTTCTCAAATATATGCAGAAAAGGTAAATACACTGTTATTAATTACTTGTGCAACTTGATGTGCTTTTGCTTACGTGCATGTAGGCTTTGCTGTGTAAGAACACCGCAACCCAGCATCCTCAAACTGAACCCTTATGATCCACATCTGCTTCATAATGCACTGGAGTGATTGTTAAAGAGCGTAACAGGCTTTTCTCCCCTTCCTCTTTGCCTCACCTCCCCTGAGAATGTGAGTTGCAGGTGGACATAGAATATACCAGCATGGCTGAGGAGAAGAAAGCAATTCATTATATACCCTTTCTGCCCCATTTACTTCGACCTTTCTTGAAATTTCCCCAGGGAAAGCTGCATTTTTCTTTAAACCCCAAACTGCCCATTCCTAGCAATGGACTAGTGATTGGACTTGAAACATTATACTCAGAGCTAGAGTGTGACCTGCAGCCCATCTTTACCTCTGTTGTGTGGGAGGCGTGGGATGTGTGTCAAATGGCAATGATGCTCAGTTTGCCTTTTGGAGTCATTACGGTACCTAAAGTCATTTTAATGACTTTCAATACAGTGATTTCCAGTAAGCTTGTTTGCAAAAGTAGAGTCCATTTGTAAACACAAAGGTCTCAGATAATGTTAATCTTAATGTAATCACATTAAAGTTCTGTGGGAAATGTGTTCCAGAATACTAGCCCCAAAATTTATTGTACAATAGCAATTTTCTTCTTCTTTTAAATTATATGTTATTGATTATGCTATTACAGTTGTCTTGATTTTTCCCACTTGGTCACCCTTCACCCAGCAACCCCACTCCCTCAGGCAATCCCCCTACTATTGTTCATGTCTGTGGGTAATGCATATAAGTTCTTTGGCTACCCCATTTCCTACACTGTACTTTACATCCCCATGACTATTCTGTAACTATCTATTTGTACTTCTTAATCCCCTCACATCTTCATCCATTCCCCTATAACTCTTCCCATTGGGCAACCATCAAAATGCTCTCTGTATCCATGATTCTGTCTCTGTTCTTGTTTGCTTAGTTTGTTTTTTAGATTCAATTGTTGATAGATATGTATTTTTTGCCATTTTATTCTTCATAGTTTTGATCTTCTTTTTCTTGAATAAGTCCCTTTAACATTTCATATAATAATGGCTTGGTGATGATAAACTACTTTTGTTTTTTCTTCCCTGGGAAGCTCTTTATCTGCCCTTCGATTCTAAATGATAGCTTTGTACAACAGTAATTTTCTATCTTTCTGGACTCTCTCTCCTTAATAATTCAAATTCAAAGAGCTTATTTAATCCAAGGCTTTGTAAATGTTCTTTTGAAATATGCTTTTTTTCTGAGCCTTACTCTCTCATATTCTCAAGTTTATGCTTGATGCTAATATGCATTTGACTATAATTTCCAAAAACCTTTCTATTGTTATTTTTTATGCCATTCTTCCCTTTACATATTTCTCGTACTTCTGTTTTTTTCTGCTCGGACTGCTTAAGAGTGTGTTGTGACAGCAGAAGTGAGCTTAGCACTTCACATATTTAAGGTCACTGCTACATCCTGCATTATCAAGCTGGATTCGAAATTACTAGGGGAAAAAATATTTTGCCTCAATCTGCCTTCAGCCCAGCACAGACCCTGAAAAGTCTTCCTAATTATAGAACCTATTAGAAGGTGTGGTTTGAACAAACCCAACAACAATGACAACAAAAACAGAAATCTTCAGGTTCTATCTGAATAATGCTACCTTATTTAATAAAAATGATACTGATTCCCTTTGGACAATCTCTGGCTACAGAGGGACCACTAAACCACCAGGACCTTGCACTATTCATGAAATTCACCTTTCCCTTGGGAAAAATGACATTTTTTGCTCTCTGGCCACACATAAAGAAGTTAATATTTTCTAGCTTTGCTTATAGCATAACTTTGACTCAAGAAAGGGAGGTCACAGAAAGAAAACTAAGCACACAGTCCTGTGGTGGGAATCAGGGTTCTCTAGATAGGAGTGCACACATCTCAGTGTAAGGGGATTCACTGGGATCTGGCATGAAAATATCAGAATGTCCTACATCTATTTTTATCTCGTCCTTTGAACATTACTAGTTATGTGTGTGTGTTATATGATATATGGAAAATGTCAGTGTAATTTACATGTATATAACATATAAATAAGCCCATATAAAGTTGCAGATAAATGTTCAAATTTGTTTTGGGATATATAATTCAGAACATTTGGAGACCACTGGTCCAGAACATATAGTTTATAAACTATAGATGGTTCTCTGTCACATAAGGAATAAAAACTATTGATTAAGAATTTCTTCTTATTCTTGTTTAGCCAAATCTAGTGGTTGAAATCAAAGGAGAAAGGAGAGGAAGCCTTGTCATTACTGTTAGAGTCACACATCAAGAGTAGGGGTAGGAGACAATAATCCATTTTTGCTGCAGAAAAGCAGAGGATGAGACAAATTTTACCTTGAAAAGGCAGATGGGGAAGGTTTTATGGAAAAGACTTCTCAAAAGAAGATTGTCATCAAAAATGGTGATAGAATTTTGATAAAAGAAGATGGGTACAGGGCCTTTTGAGAAGGAATTAATAACGTAAACACAGAAAAAGGTATGCACAAATACGAGGCTTGTGCAGTGAGCAGTGTGAGTCTCCATGTGGCCATGCACAAAGGTATAATACAATGAGCAGGCGAGAATGAAACTGACGTCATTGTTGAGGCCAGTTCATGACACCTTAAATGCCTTTCTAAGAAGTTTAACATTATTCTGAAATCAGTGAGAAAAAATTGAAGTTTTGGCATGGCTTGGTTTTAAAGCTAGAAACTCTCTCATTCCAAATTTGCATTAGGAAGATTAACTTGGCAGCGCTATTGATTAACTACGCATCGGTGTGACTGGGAAGAGAACACTTAGGGAACTGAAGTGTTTGTCCAGATGGGAAGTATGATGGCCTAAATTATAACAATAATGATGGTGAAAATGTAGAGGACTCAGCTAGGAGACATTGTAGAGATATATTTGGAGGGACTATCAGCCAGCTGGATGGGAGGGTTTTGATTCTGAGATTGTAAAACTAGAGACTGGAAGAATGGTGGTACAATTAACTGAAGCAGAGCTTCAGGGAAGAGTAGTGCTTGGGTTAACACTAAGGAAGGGGGTAACTTAAGTCAGGTTTTCTGAGATGACAGAGATTTGCATGCAGGAAGTTCATTGCAAAGTTTAGTGATGCATTAGAAAGAATAACAGGCTTGGCATATAGTAGTACTCACAGTTATAATCCATTACAGCAAAAGGATGTTTTAAATATGAGCAAAGTGAAAAAGATACAAGGAACAAAGTCCAGAGAAAATCAGGTGCAAGCTTCCAAGAGTCTTCTCCCTGTGGTGTCACACAAGACTTGTCTGGCAACATGTGTGAAATGTTGTCAACCAGGGAAGTTCATTAGAGACTCAGTGCCCAGGGTGTTTATTGGAGGCTAGCCACATGGGTATCCTTGGCCTACCATGTCGCGGATTTCGACCTGCAAAATCCGTGGGGGGGACCACCCCGATCGCGTGAATCAATCTTACCCAGTGACACGCTTGGAGATAAGAATCCGGCTGCCACGGGTCTTTCCCACCACCTCCATCTTGGAAAAAGACCTCGTGGGTAGCTTAGCCGGGGTTTTTATTAAAGTTTTGGGACACATTTATATTGGATTGATTATTCATGGGATTAAGAAGGACAGGAATAGGTTTACTCATTAGCAGAGCATTAGGACGTAAATTCAGGTCCGGTGGCAGACAGGACCAGGGTAATATATTAAACAGGGCTCAGCAAGCCAGAATCTCTTAAGATACATTTTTACCAAATTCCTATTAGAGAATTCCTATTCCACAGACATGATCCACACTTGCCCACATGGGAATCACACGGAGCTGTGCTCAAAACACGTAAATTCCGGAGCATGCGTGTTTATGTGCATGTGGAAAGAACTGCCACATTACCACATGCCAAAACCCCAGACTCCCAGAAGGAAAGCAGGTGTTAAGCTTAAACCACATTGTTTTTATGAACAATTTAGGCACTATGAGCTGCTCTTATCAGTTTTGGGAATGGAATAAATCCTACTGAAACCCAAGTTTCCAGATGCCAGCCAAAGGCCAAACTTGTAAACAGGCATTTCTAGGGATAGCAGTCTTAGGATGCCATGCTCTTTTCAGCATAAGTGAAACATCACCTATGTAGAAGGAAGGGAAGCAGGACTGAGCAGAGGGAAAAGTTGAACCATGAAGCAGATGCAGCAAAGGCCTCAGCCAGTATCACAGAGAGCTTTGAAACTGATGATCATCAAAGATGTCCTAAATCAAGCTCTGGGGGCCAGACCTTCCTGCCTCCACATTGACCAGGCATTGTGAGCTCTTTTCAGCTGAGGGTAATTCCTAGGAAAGAAAGAAAGGAACCGAGCCTTCCATGGACACCCTCCCAGAAAGCTAGGTCAATGAGTGTTTCAGTCTGTGGTTAGCTTACCCCAGCATACACCTCAGAGGGCATGATGAGTTGAGTGCTGTTGGTAGTATAAATGGCACCATTGCTTCTTTGCTAATGGTATCCAACCACTTTGAAGATGTTGGAATACTAACAGCAGAAATTTGAGTTCCAGGGGGTCTAAATTCAAGCAATAAGGGTGTATAGGTGAATAAGACAAGCTGTGAGAGTATGTAGGATATATAGGACAGGCTATTTCTAAAGCATCTTGGCACCTAGGGGCCCTAAGAACAGCCCTAACTTTTCTCCAGAAGGCCGTATGGGGAACTTTACTGATCAGCCATTGACCCTGCCTAATCCTATAACCAACCCCACCGGTCACTTAGAGAAATTCTGGTTTGAAATGTTATGCCCAGGAGCAAGGAATCTGCCCCAGTAGCAGACAGAAGCATTCTATCCATTAAATACAAAAGTGTCCCGTTTCCAAATAATTACACACAGTGATTTTCAGGCAGTATTTTGCCTGAAATCTTTCAAATCTCTGAACAAACACTAGATCCTCTGATCTCATGTAAACTTCAGCAGGCCATGTTACAGTTCTCATAACTGAGGAAATGGAGGCCTCAGTTCCAGGATGAGGCCCGAGTTCCACTGCCAGTAAGTAAGAGATACAGGCCTGAGGTGTGATGAGTCTGAACTCCAGCATTTTTTCGCCTACCCTACACATGTCTCCACTGCATCATTGTCAAATCCCTCTCTTAAGAGGCAGAACCAAGGCCCTAAATGTGCTTCAGGGAGACTGGAAAATTGTTAATGTTAAGTATTAACATTAAAAAATTCTATTTTGTTTTGTTTGGCATCAAAGTGCCAAAATCACCATTAAGTTAGAGACTAACAGACACAAACTTAATGAACAAGGAGATTGTGGAAGTAGGCAAAGATCAAATCCTGCTTTGGGAATTTAAATATTCTGCTGTATCAGAGAGATTGTTGGTTTTAGAAATATCATGAATCATTTCCTGAGAAAGAAAAATAATGGAAGCTTTTCATCCCAATTTTCTAAGAAGTGTTATCTAAAGGCAGAAGACACTGGGGAACACCAGGCCATGTGTACAAGCCTTTGCTAGGCCCTGGTCAGGATTGGACCCTTCCTCTTAAACAGTGGGCAAGCATTTGAGAAACACTACTCACTGGAAGGGGCTTCTTCCTCCTAAGTAATCATGTGCATAAGGGAGAAGATTCATTTCTCTTTTTTCCCACAAGTTACATTGGTCAGGAATGCATTACTTTGATGGACAATAAGAGCTTAAAGTCCCAATTTTCAAAATGTTAGTAAGGGTCTTTTAACAGGGAATTTCCAGTGAAGTCAGCACATCTGTTGTCTCCCTCGTCGGTAACCCCACAAGAAACCCAGAAGTGCAAGATTCATGTTTGCATCTGTGAGATTTAAGTGAAGCAGATTCTTGTCAGCACCGCTGAAGTAAGAAAGCAGTCAGCATTTCCACTCTAAACCTCTCATGTTCCCCTTCAGTCTTTAGCCCTTTGTAAGTCAACCATAAAAACTTACCACAAGTTGAAACTTGAGGCCATTTTTTTTAAAGGCTGAGGACGTTTTTCTCAAATGATAGAGTTGAGATCAATGTGACCTTTCCCAGGGAGCAACAGCGAAGTATGCCTTTACTGATATCAAAATTAGCTTGTTCAGTTTAACTCAATTACCTGTTTGTGTTTATATGCTATCTTCTTTTGGGGGAGAAGGTAAAAGTTCTAGCTGTAATGATTACATTTGGCAGTGAACCCTTTTAAACAGTTTCTTACACATTGTTGGGAACTTTGCTTTTTTAAATAAAAGAATAGTAAGGTGTAATAGGGATTAATGTGGCAAGAAGTCATGACCTCCACAAAGCCACTTGTTCAATGGTAAAAACGTATTAAAGTGCTCAGATGTGCTCTGTTTACACAATCTTGTTCAGGTGTGTCTTTTTACATTGATTGTTACTACCTGTGCCTCATACACCAGGAAGGTATCTAAGGAGAGTGTACATAACAGGTGGAAGCTTCTCAAGATTTCTACAAACACCAAAGATGCCGCTAGTGGCTAATAAAGCTTTCAGAGCCTTCTAGCTAAGCTGTTTGCCTGTGCCCTTAAAGCAAGGTAGACCATCTGTTTCTTACGCTAACACATATATAAGCTTGATCAATTGCATGAAAACCAGGTTACAGGGTGTTGGAGTCACAAATAAACACTGTGTCCACACTTCACCAAACTGAAAGGCTTAATTGGGTACTGTTAGAACAATCACAGGCTTCGGTCGTAACACCCTGGCAGTGTATTTGTGAAAGCTGAGTGAAATAGCAACTTTCGATTAGGCACCCAGCTTTGGTATAATAATACTAAAACATTTTACGAACACATTCATTTCAAGAAAAGCCAGGTAATTAATAGAATTACAGATGCTTAGAGTGGTACGTACTTAGCCTCAAATGTTGGAACATTCTTTGAACATCAATGACCTTTACCACCTGTTTATTTCAGCCAACAATCCTCGGGTGACCCCATGCATCTTCTCATCATCTGGAAGTGCTTCACATCAGAAATCTTAGATTCCAAAATCTGCTCTTGGAAAACAACCTCCAAACATTTCACAGCTGCTACTTTTTTTTTTTCCAGTTCAGCTCATTGCCTCCCATGATATCTGCAGCCTTGTTGACACTCCTTACCTTTCCTTTTGCATCCCATGCTGATGTGCTTGTGGTCTCCCCACTCCTGTCCCCCAAATCCATGTGTGCCTTGACTAGATGACTTTGCCCATGCTATCATTCACCTACTAAAACAGTTATTGAAGTACCCCACTGTGAGAATCACTTTGACAGCCCCTCTGTCCAGAATGTCAGCCTCCTCTCAGCTACCCCCATGATGTTCCTCCCTCCTTTTTGTAACACCTATACATCAGTTAAGGCACATTCTTGGCAACTCATCCTCTCCATTGCACTCTTCTCCTTCCGTCATGTTAAGTCATGAGCATCGATGAATCATTCTATAATTGTTTCAACCTCCCCCACTAGACTAGGATACTCTATCTAGTGTACTCACCTTTGGAGTGAGTATAGGTAGTGTTTAGAGTTAGACAACCTATCTCTAATGCTTATTAGCTGTTAAGACCTTCGGCAACCTATTTAATTTCTAAGTCTCAGTTTCCTCATCTATAAAACTGTTTATGAATATGGGTTGTATGTAAAGCACTTAGCACAATTCTTTATATGCAGTAAATAAAATAAATACATGTTGAATAAATAAATGTCATAGGAACACCATTAGAAGACTCCCTGAATGGAAAATATTTATCCTTTAAACACTTACAGTGACAAGGTGCTCGTTCCAGTGTTGGATAACTCTAATCATAGCTTAACTCAAACTGTATGGCTTGACTTATACTAGTTTTATTGACATAAATTAGCACCCCCCCCCATCCACAGTACCCTCTGCTATGCTTGAGAATCTTGATGTTCCCTCGGGGTTCCCTGTCATGTGTATCAGCAGCCAGTCCCTCAAGTACCCTATTTTGGCAGCCACCTCTGACGTAATTGGCTGTTGTGAGATGATTACTTCTGGGAAAAGCTCTTTTCGCTAGTGCCCAAGGCTGGCTGCCGCCGCCACCGCTGCAGCTGGAGGACAGCAATCACAGCCCTCTGTACTGCTTTGCCCCACGTGTAGTTGAAAACCTTCCTCCATAATCCCTCAGGACATTACAAGTCAAAATATGTAAAATGTTGATTGAATCTTAGTGAGGGCATAGGGACACTGAATGGTAGAGAGAACACAGAATGAGTCAATGCCTGAACATAGGCTGCCTCCCCTCCAGGAGGAAGCCCCCTATTCCCCCTGGCAGCTCATGTGCCCCAGAGAGCACCTCAGGGCCTGGGGAGTCACCCTTCCTGGGAGATCTAGGAAGTCTAACTCCAAGTCCCAGAATTCTGATTTCCTGCCCTACCACTGACCTCTTCGGAGGACAGCTGGCAGTGAGTTGTTCCAGTTCTTTCAGGGGAAACCCCACCCACACAGTGATTCATGACCAGTGCATTCACCCAAAGCTGTATCATTCAGTCTTCTTTCCTGTTGCCAGTTTGTTAATAAAATAGTAGTTACCACATCTGGTTTATCAAACAATCCTAGCTCATAGAAGGGTCAACCATGAAATGAATTTATTTTTCTACAATCACTGCTTACAACTCTGCATTGTTCCCAATCTCCCTATGTGTTCTCTGACAACATCTTAGGCATATCTATAAAGTTCCCATCACTTTGGGGGATGAAAAGCTTAATCTAGTCCAGTCCAATTTAAAACTTCAATCTCACTTCAGTACAATGACCATATCTGCTCTCTCAGCCCTGGCTGGCCCCCTCACTGGAGGGACTTCGAGTGCATAAGGGCTTATCTGCTCCTAGGGCACCCTCCTCTACTTCCTGCTCTCTTGCTTTCTATGTGGAGATGGGTAAGACAAACAGAAGAGACAAACATACCTGCAGTGTTTATTAAAAGCCCCTCTGGCCCATGATGGCTGGTTGTTGGCTCCCCCTCTGTGGCAGACACCCGAATCTGACTCCCTCTTTGGTACTTAAGTGAATTTCCCAAAGCTCCACAGGGGGCCTCCCACATCACCATTTCTACATCTGCTCCTACCCTTGGTGATTCACCCCAGCGTTCCTTGTTATCAGAATTCGCTTGAGTGCATTATGCTAAGTGAAAGAAGCCAGGCGGTGAAAGACAAATACCATATGATCTCACATATAAGTGGAACCTAAACAACAAAACAAGCAAGCAAAATATAACCACAGACATTAAAATAAAGAACAAACTGACACTAACCAGAGAGGAGGGAGGAGGGGGATAATGGAAGAAAGAAGGGGAAGGATTATCAAGGAACATGTATAAAGGACACATGGACAAAGCCAAAGGGGGGTTAAGATTAAGGGTGGGAGGTGGGGATGGGTGGGGTAGGGTGGAGTGGTGGGGGCAAACCGGAGATGACTGTACTTAAACAACAATAATTTTTTTTTAATTCACTTTCCTGGCAGCAAGTTCTCTTGGGAGGGATACTGGTGAAACAGCTTCAAGCTTGGCTGTCTTCCTCAGTGTTCCTTTGATCTATGGTGAGTAAAACTGGATATCCATTACCAAAGCTAAATGTTCAGCGTGGAAGTTGCTGCACTCTTCTCCTTCTCTTTGCTTTGCCTTCTCCTTCTAATTGTCTTTCACTTATCAAATTGGACAGAGGTACACCAGCCCATCTATGGTATAAGAAAACACCCAATTAATGAGGAGGGAGCAGGAAAAGCATCTCATCACAATGCAGCACCCCAAGGACACAGGTGACTTCCTGAATTCTGTCCTCCTGGCTCTTGTCTGCTTATAGGGACTGGAAGCAGGTGACAGAGATGAAGGTTGGGGAAGCAGAGCCAGTTTAAGCCACTTTTAGATAAGTCCTGAAAGGAATGTCTGATCCCTGTTCATTTATTATTTATTGTTTGTTCCTTGACACTTTGCCCTTAGCTTTGAATTCCAGGAAAACTTTCCAAGAATGTTGTGTTGTCACTACCCAATACCTGACATTGTATTAAAGCCTTAATATAAATTATCTCATGTGACCCTCAAATCCCTATATTATTACCTATATTCTCTTGGTGAGGAAATACCGGTACTAACCCAGAGAGTTTAAGTACATTTTCAAGATGGCACAGTTAATAGCGATAGATCCATGACTTCTCCAGTGCATCAGACTCTAAAGCCCTTCTACCCTTGTAAACTGTCCCTCATAGAAAGTTTTTGTTGTGATTGAATTCAAATCTGCATCCCTGGAACTCTAAATTCCCCAGTCCAAATTCTTCCTCTGGACCACACTGGAGAAGTCTAACTCCTTCCACACTCCAAGAGTTTTGGATATCGTTTGCTCTAGAATTTGGCATGTGGCTGGTTTTATCAGGAGGTCAAGCAATAGTAGCTTTCCATTCAAACATTTGAAGGCAATTATCATAGTCCCTCTGACTTTTGTTCTTCAAGCTAAGCATATCCATCTCCTTCACCTGATTCTCTCAAGCATCAGATCCCAAGTAGTATTTTACAGACATTTAAAGACTGGGAAAGCTCTTGCCTTCCTTGCTATTTTTCCATGCTTCCTTTTCTCCCTCCTGCCTCCAACTCCTACTTTTGACCCATCCTCTCCATTCAGTTCTAGATTTGGTAGAGAAGGTGTTGAATGAAGTCCACTCTTGTAGACCTCAGACCTTTTAGATGTGGCCCAAGATAGAGGTCAGTGGATTACTAGTTGGAGGTGAGAGTAGAGGGTTTAAATTCTTTCATCAGGATCCTTATTTTCCAGAATAGTCTTTCTGATCCTCCTTACTAACTGGGAATACTCTATACTAGTTCTTCTTGCTTTAGATCAATGGGCCACAATCTCCTTAGAAGCTTTTAAGCTGAAATACCTGAGTTTTCTGGGAAATAATGATTTAGTTCATCTGGGATAGTTCCCAGGCAGAAATAGGGTTGTAAAACTCCCCAAGTGAACCTAACATGCAATTAGCATCAATAACTACCATTTTACAACAGACAGGATAAAGAAATAAAAGCCATCCAATTGGAACAAAAGAAGTTAAACTGTCATTACTTTCAGATGACATGACACTGTGTAGCAAAACCTCTAAAGACTCCATAAAGCCCTGGCTGGAGAGCTCAGTTAGTTAGAGCATTGTCCTGAAACACCAAGGTTGTGGGTTCCATCTCTGGTCAGGGCATGTAAAAAAGGCAACAACAAGTCAATGCTTCTCTCTCTCCCTCTCCCTCCCTCTCTTTTCCCCTCCCTCCTTCTCTCTCTCTCTAAAATCAATAAATAAAAAATAAAATAATTTAAAAAATAAAGACTCCACAAAAACTGTTAGAACTAATAAATGAACTCAATTAAAATTGAGAAACAAAATTAATATATAGAAATCTGTTGCATTTTCATACACTAATAATAAACTATCAGCAGGGGAAATTAAGAAAACAATTGCATCAAAAACACCTAGGAATAAATTTAACCAAAGAGCCAAAAGACATTTACTCTGAAAATTATTAACACATTGATAAAAGAACTTGAAGAAGAACCAAATAAATGGAAGGATATACCATGCTCCTGGATTAGAAGGATTAATGTCATTAAAATAGCCATACTTCCTAAAACAATCTACAGGTACAATGCAATCTCTATCAAAATGCCAATTCTTTTGAGTTAATAAAGCTATTGTAATGATCATAACCTGCATGTCTTTTTCCATATGAACAACTATAAACCTACTTTTGCCCCACCCTGTACACAATGGGACATTATCCAGCAATAAAAAAAAAAAAAAAAAGAAATCCTACCATTTGAGACAGCACAGATGGACCTAGAGGGTACTATGCTAAGTGAAATAGATCAGACAGAGAAAGACAAATAAAGTATGATTTCATTTATGTGTAGAATGTAAACAAAACAAAACAATGAACAAACAAAACTAAACCAAACAGACTCATAGAGAACAAACTGATGATTGTCAGAGTAGACCTTAAGTGGGGGGATTGGTGAAAAAGATAAAGACGAATATAGAGGTACAAACTTCCAGTTGTAAAATAAATCAGCCATGAGGATGTAGTATAAAGCACAGGTTATATAGTCAATAATATCATAATAACTCTGTACAGTGATAGGTGTATACTAGACTTATTGTGGTCATATATCATAAGATGTAAATGTCTAATCACTATGTTGTGCATATGAAACTAATATAATATTGTATGTCAACTATACTTTAATAAAAATTTTTTATTAAAAAATCTGCTTTAAATGAAGCACAGCTTTCTAGCTTTGTCTCACCCACAGCTCTGTTGCACTGATGATGGTTATTCTGCAAGCTTGTCTGCCTTTACAAATTACCACAGTAAACCTCAAGCATTTTCTTTTTCAGGCCCTCTTGAACTGCTAATTTTAAGTTTGAGAGAGAGCCCAGTTCTCCATTAATTTTCAGGGCATTAATGATTGGCTTACTCTGAGTCCTTGGAATAATCAAGTTCTGCCTGATGTTTACCATCTTTGTTCACTCCCTCAGATTCTTTTTGGTGATCCTTTCAGGCAACTTCCTCCCACCCCTTCCCACTTTTGCCTCTCTGGAAATGTCTCTCTGAATGTCCCCATTAGTAATAAAACTAACATGTCTAAAGACTAGGTGGTCAATTTGCAGTATCCACATCTCCATACTTCCTACCCACAATCATTCTGGACAGTACTAATCAATCAGGCACTGGATTCCCCTGAACCAAAATATGCGTTGGCATTCTCCTCAATGCAGTACTCCGGGTTGCCAGTACTAACCAATGAGAACTGGCATTGAAAATGAAAACTATCAGTCTTAAACTCACAGTGATATCCAACAAAGGAAGATGACGGTCATTATTTTCACTAGCTCAGATCCTACTTTTATACCATCCTTGTAAGCATCCCCTTGAAACAGAGGAATAGCATGACCTCTGGGAAATTGAGTTCAGATGTGATGCAACAACTGTTTCCTACCACCCAGGTCATTCTCTAATCTTGCTATAACACTAGCCCTTATCTTACTTGAGTGAACCTTTTGGACTCCACTTATAGCATAATGATGGGGTTTTACTCTGCGTTAAACTACAATTTGCCTGCTGTTTGGGGCTGGATGTTTATGTCTCTCCCACCCCATCCCCCAATTCGTATTGAATCCCTAACTCCCAAACAATGGTATTCAGAGATGGGGCCTTTAGCGTTAATTAGGTTTAGATGAGGTCATGAGGGTGGGGCCCCATGAGGAGATTAGTGCCCTTATAAGAACAGGAAGAGAGCTCTCTGTCCATGAACGTGCACCAAGGAAAAGCCAGTGAGCACACTGCAGAGGGTAGCAGTCAGTCTGCAACTCAGGAAGCAGGCTTTCACCGGACGTAGAATCCATTGGCATCTTGATTTGGATGGACTTCCAGCCTCCAGAACTGTGAGAAATACTTGTTCGTTGCTTAAGCCACCCAGTCCATGGCATCTTGTGATAGCAGCCCAAGCTAAGATATTTATGCCCACTTGCACAATATTTGAGAATGGGATAAGACTTTCAGAAAAAAATTAGAAGTCAACAAATTTAGGGCTGAAGGAAGCTTTCATCCATCATTTTGTTCTTTTCCTTTTTACACATCTCTTTCTAGTCTTATTTTCTTTAACAGTAAAGTTGAGATTAAATTCCTAATTCTTATACATTGAAAGAGGTTAAAAAAAGACATTCTATATTCATAATATATTCAGCTTTTTAAAAATATGCATAAGAAAAAAAGATGAAATTTAAAAATCACACCAACATGCAAGCAGTTGCCTTAGGCTGGTGGGATTAGAATTAATTTCCTTCATCCCTAGTTTCTACATTTTAAAAATATAATGTGGGTATATCGTTTTATAATGAAAATTTTGATGATTCATGTTTTAAAATGTCAGAAGATTAAATTAATAAAATTAGTATTATCTTTTAAAAGAAGACAGATTAAATTAGTTTTTTTTCATAGCTGTTCTATCTTTGTAGAGTTTTATATAAAATACCCTCGGATTGTAGTGAGACAACAGGAATAGTGATTGATTTTCAATTAATAAGGAGTGATTAGATTACCTTACCAGGGTTTCATTTTGAGAAACCTGAAGACTGCTGAAGAGCTTAAAAAATAAGTAAATAGCCCTGGTTGGTGTAGCTCAGTGGATTGAGCGCGGGCTGGGAACCAAAGGGTCCCGGTTCGATTCCCAGTCAGGGCACATGCCTGGGTTGCGGGCCGAGTCCCCAGTGAGGACCATGTCAGAAGCAACCACACATTGCTGTTTCTCTCCCTCTCTGTCTTCCTCCCTTCCCCTCTCTCTAAAAATAAATAAATAAAATCTTTAAAAAAATAAGTAAATAAAAAGATTTCCTTTAAAAATAAGATTAGTATAAATCTCGAAGAAACAACTATTTCTCCCATGATTTTTTTTTTATTTTGCAATAGGTCAGATACAGTTTCAATCCTTGCTTAGCCTCTGTCTGCTGCATTTCACTACAAGCAGGTTGCACCCACCCTGGACTTCCACGTCTTCTTCATCTTTAAAATCTCTATCTTGCAAACCTGTTGTGATTATATATACATATCAACTGTCTTATTAAAAAATTATGCCTGAATAGAGTTCATTACAGTTGAGACAGATGAGATTCTGAGATAAAAATCAAATATTCTTCTAATTTTTTTCTAACACAGTTGACTGATATAAAACCCTTTCATCAGCTACCATGCAGACTTGTATGCTGTACTCCCTCATGAAATATTTAAGCCACCAGAATTGTATTGACACATTTCTCAAATAGATATATAGCCATTTAGGTTGCAAAAGCATGTCATTGAAAGAAATGGTGTTTACACATGAAGTTGATAAACATATTCTTTCTGATAATCCTAACCAGTACAATGAAATCTGTATAAGAAAGATCGGCTTCTCTGTAGCACCAGATGAAATGAGCAAGGAGGCTCTTCCCCATTCTGACTCCATATCTGCAATGCCCTGGAGTATCTCCTTGCCCAAATCTTACTCAGTATCAGCAATTCCTGCTCAAGCTCTCAGTGGCCCCAGCATTACCTTTGCTCCAGAGTTTCTCTCTCATCATTACTATTATTCTAAAAGTACATTAGAGGATAATTGGAGCAAATGATTTCTAGGTTTTTTTTTTTTATCTCTAAGACTTGATTATTCTAAAACATAATATTTTTTAAAAGTTAACTTCTTGAGCCCTGGCTGGTGTAGCTCAGTAGATTGAGCACGGGCTGGGAACCAAAGGGTCCCGGTTCGATTCCCAGTCAGGGCACATGCCTGGGTTGCAGGCCAGGTCCCCAGTGAGGGCCATGTGAGAGGCAACCACACATTGCTGTTTCTCTCCCTCTCTTTCTCCCTCCCTTCCCCTCTCTCTAAAAATAAATAAATAAAATCTTAAAAAAAAAGTTAACTTCTTGAGGAAATTATGGCTGATTGAATAGCTGGAGAAATAGGCAGGTCTCATCAACTGGATTATAAAGTCTTTGAGGGTATGTCTTTCCAGATGCACTTCTTGTCATTTTCTGTATATTTGAAATGAATATTATTAAATTTAAAGCGATGTAAATGAAAATATCTATTTTGTCATAGCAAAAATTGTACTTTTAGGGAAAGCCCACATTATCAAAAAAATGTTATAGACATAATTACCACGATAGATAGCGTTAGGATCTAAAGAGTCTCTTATACACAATTCTTATGACCATCATTGTTATTGCAAACAAAACACAAAATTGGCATGAGATAAATTAAAGAAAACAGAGTTAAATGAACAGCCAGCCACACAAAGCAGCTATGTATTTTTAGTCTATGTGAGCCATATAATTCTCATTTTTCTTATTTTGGTGCTAGTTCGTGATTGTGATTAAGCTGTGTTAT
>PVJI01012465.1:0-51563 GCA_004026765.1 Micronycteris hirsuta | reverse complement strand
TGAGACCCTCCTCATTTTTTTGAATTCTTGTTTCTTCCTTCTGGTCCACCCCATTGGTTTGAGATCCAACCTCCTTTTTTTTCCTGTTGGTTCCCTGTAAATCTTCCTCCATTATCCTTATCGTATTCTTCATCTGTTCAACTATTTGCGTCCACCTATCTTCCAGTTTTGTTAGCATTTTGATTACAAGCATTTTAAACTGCACATCTGATAGGTTGACTATGTTGTCATCCGTTAGTTGTAATTTGTTCTGATCTTTCATTTTGGCCATTTTCATTCTTTTTATCTCAGTGCACTTGTCGGCTTGCAGGTGCCTGCGACCTGGGTCGCTTTTTGGATGACATTGCCTTTGGGGGCGGGGCCTGGGAGGAAGCAATGGCGACCTCCGATCACCGCGGGCTCCCATCACTCCTCTGCTCCCCAATTCCCCACCGCCTTTTCTGCCAGACTGGGTTCTGCTGGCTCAGCCCTGGCCTCTCTCCGGCAGTGTCGCCAGCTTGCGGGATTCACCTGTTGTTCGGGGCCACACCCTGTTCAGGCACTGGCGGCGTGAGTCCCTCCGTGAGAGCTGCCTCTCTCTCCGTTCCTCCTCCGCCTGGTTCTGCCCCGCTTACCGGCCTGGATGTTCGTCTTCTCCTACCTCCTGGGTGTCGGACTTCCCTTCAGTTCGATTCTGTCCATTCTGGTTGTATAATTTTTCACTACTGCATTCGTTGTTTAGACACTCTGGATGTGCGGGCGGCGAGTGCGTCCACCTACGCCGCCATCTTGGCGGAAGTCTCCTGACTTGAAGTTTTGATCGAATTTTAGTAAGAAACCACATCCAGTTTCATTTAACAGTTACTTATGTTGAAAATAAACTTGGATCTGGTATAGCCAGTAAATTTTGAATTTTGTTATATTTCATAAATTAATTTCTCTAGTAAAACCAAACATGGAGACTGAAAAATTGTCATCAGACTGACTTAGAAAAGGACTCATCTGAATCACTTTACATTTTTCATTCCTTTCTTGAGTGTATGTTTTCTTTGCTAGCTCATTTACATTTTTTTTCACTCTTATCACCCGTCAAAGGCAAAATGTGGCAGATCCAGTATTCGATGATTCCCTTCACTTTTGCCCTATCTTGAGTCCAGTTCTTTTTCCTCTGATGTGCTGCTGTAATTTAATTTCCCTTTTTAATAAAAATTTCATTTTAGACCTCTCTACTCATTCTCTATATATGTGAACAAATATAGGAATATTAATATATTCATATTTATAGAGAGAATCCTGTATTGAGGAATTCTTTTCCTTTGACTAATGTTATAATGCTGAATTGACTCAAAATCAACTGTGCCGTTTTTCCAAGTTAAGTTTTAAGCTCAAAGCAGTGATTAGCAATTTGTAGATGCCCTTTGCCTCATATTTTATTTAATAAATATTTATGTAGCAATCACTACAACCAGGCACTGTTCTGAGTACTTTCCAAGTATTATTTCACATAATCATCACAACCACCTTATAAAATAGGAAGTATAATTATCCCAATTTTATAGATTAGGAAACCAAAGCACCACTAGACAGAGGCAGGGCAAATGGACTCTTGTCCATTCTTTTGGGCACTGTGCCCTGCTGCCCATCTGCCTGCCTCCCAAACACAGATGTAAGTTTTGTTTTGCTTTGCTTTTGAGGGACTCTCTCCTGGTGTATCTCTTCCCCAGAGTTAGTTGCTCCCAGATAGGGTAGACGACAGAGACTGGTGGAGGGACCTTCCCTTGTATGCTGCTGGTGGCAGTGGGACTGTCCTGGGTCATGGGCTCCCCCTGCTCAAGCAGAGAGAACTTACTTCAGCGGCTAGAGTGGGAGGTCCCGTGTGGGGCCTCCGAAGAGTGGGGTTCCCTTTAATTCATTTCTGTATCTGCCTACACCTAACACAGTGCTTGGCTCTGCTGGGCCCTTAGTAAATAATTTATTGAATGGAATGAAATAATTCTAGTCTTAGCTCTGCAGTTATTCATCCGCCATGACCTTCAGTGGATTACTTCCTATCACTCAGTTTCAATTTTCCTTTCTGTAAAGTGGCAGCAATTGTTTGGGTCAGGGATTAAATGAATTAATGTATATGAACAGACTATAAAATTTAAAACACTATACATATAAAGGATGAAATAGTGCCTGGTTGGTGTGGCTCAGTGGATTGAGCGCGGGCTGGGAACCAGAGGGTCCCAGTTCGATTCCCAGTCGGAGCACATGCCTGGGTTGCGGGCCAGGTCCCCAGTGAGGGCCGTGTGAGAGGCAACCATACATTGCTCTTTCTCTCTCCCTTCTCCTCTCTCTGAAAATAAATAAATAACATCTTTAAAAAAAAAAAAGGATGAAATAGTTAAAGCTGTCAAATGAGCCTAGATATTAATACTTTAAAGACTAAATAATTTGTAATAATATATATTTTGCTCTGAGGTACATACGATTTTTAAATTTTTTATTGAAAAATATATATCATTGTTTTAAAAAAGTTTTGAATTGACGCTTGGGCAAAAAGTTGCTTATTATTGTTTTAAGGTACATTTAAATTCTAAAATTTGATGGTTAGGCTTCTAATCCTACATAATGTGCAGAAATACAGAATCCGGAGTTGTAAAGAGCTTTCTGCTGCTCAGGTGGTCTGTATGGTTGGTTTCTCTGAAAAGGGCCTGATTTTGTTCTTATGGAAAGAGGGATTTGGCATAGATACACCAGGGAGTTCTCTTTAGCTGCCAGGAGAAACTAAACAAAAGCACAATTATTATTTGCCTTTCTTTTTATTGAGGTAAACTACACATAACCTAGAATTTACCATTTCAACCTTTTTCAACTCTGCGGTTCTGTGGCATTAAATACATCCACATTGTTGTACTGGCGTTACTACCATCCACCTCCAGAGCTTTTTCTTCCACAACTGAAACTCCATACCCATTGCACACGGACTTCCCACTCTCCTCTTCTCTTAGCTCCCAGCAACCACCATTCTGCTTTCTGTGTTGAAGAATTTGACAACTGTAGGAACCTCAAGACTCATATGTGTCCTCTTGTAATGGGCTTATTTCACTTAGCATAATATCTTCAAGGTTCACGGATGTAGCATGTGTCAAAATTTCCTTCCTTATTCACGCCAAATGGTTTTCCATTGTATGTATGTCCTACATTTTGTATCTCCATTCATCTGCTGATAGTGTGCTGCTCTTACCCTTTGGCTCTTTGAATAATGCTGCTGTGTGGGAGCACAGATATCTGTTCTGCTTTCAGTTCTTTTGGGTATGTGCCCAGATGACCTTTTCTTTACCTCATCATAAATGAGGAGATGTTGGGGTTTTGGTTGCTATCTTGAAATTAAATTTATCAGTAGGATGTTTTTCCTTTTGAGCGTTTATATTGAGCACATTCTGACTGTTGACACTGTGCTGTTCTGGAGTGGATTCAAGTTCAAAGCATTTAAATTCTATATTTGAGTTACCTTCGTAGGATAAAGTGTATGAACTTGTTTTCTTAACCTGTAGTGGGGATGAAAATGTTTACCTTTATTTTTTATTTGAAAAAGTTTACCTTTGGATAATTTTTAGTAATCTGGCTTTTTTTAACTACTAGAATTGTTTTTAAAATGTAATCAACTTTATCTGAAATAGAACCTTGTTCATTATTCTACTTTTGTATCTTAATTGCAATTTACAGGCTTCCCACTGCCTTCAGGAAGACACTGGAAGTTTTTAATACAGACGAATGTGTTATAGGACATAGTAATAAACTCATAATACATACTAGATTAATTTGTCATGTATCAAGGAGAGCTGCATTTCTAAAGCGAGGTTTTTGTATTTAGTAAGCTTACTAGTACCTGGTTTTGTTCTATTTTGTTGACTATACAAAGTAAGCCTGCACTGGTAAGGAAGTAGCCATTGAGGAGTGTTTTTGGATTATCTGTTCAAGTCCTGTTTTCATGAGGTATCTTTGTACTTTCTACTTGTTACTGGCCACTTTATTTATTTTTAAAAAGATTTTATTTTATTTTATTTTTTAGAGAGGGGAAGAGAGGGAGAAAGAGAGAGAGAGAAACATCAATGTATGGTTGCCTCTCATGCGCCCTCCACTGGGGACCTGCAACCCAGTTGAGATTGAGGGCGCACAACCCAGGCATGTGCCCTGACGGGGAATCAAACTGGAGACTTTTCTGTTAGCGGACTGCCAATGCTCAGCCCGCTCAACCCACTGAGCCACACCAGCCAGGGCATTGCTGGACTCTTTAAGGGACATTTTTCTACAGTATTTTGCCATTTCCTTAAATACCAAAATCAGCTATCACCTACAAATATTTTCTCTGTTGTATATTCTATTTTATTTCTTCAGGAAATAAAATACACTTTAACAGCTATTTTTCAATGTGTAGTTTTAAACCACTGGAGTCAGACATAGCAATATCAGATAATTAACGCTAATACCTTTCATTGATTTGTTGGTAATGAAACACTGATGGTGCCCTGATGGCTGTAAACCTGTAGCTTCTGACCGAGTCTTTTCCTGCCACTAGGGGGCTTGGTTTTCCTTAGCTGCTAAAACTCTAGAAAAAAGTCTGTTTACTTTTTTTTTTTTTTTTTTTCAGAGTTTTGGCAAACCCTGCAGACCCCTCCTCGGTGTTTGGCTTTTTTTCATTTAACTTATTTCTTAGGATATTTATGCTTTCAAATCTCCTGGGAAACCAAGTTCAAATCCAAAACACTTTAACAGTACATTTGAATAATCTCTAAGGATACAGTGTACGAACCTGTTTCCTAACCTATATTGGAAGTGACAACAGCTTGAATTTGTAATATCTGTATCTGAACTAGAATTTTGTCCATTATTTCAAGTTTTTCCTTTCATGCGAAAAATTTAAAGGCTTTAAATGGCACATTGATATAATAAGAAAATACTTATTTCTAGTATACCTTTATAAACTTCTGATATTTTAAATATTAGTCAATAATGGAGAAAGAGGCAAATGCATTTCAATAATCCTTGAGTTAATTTATTTTCAAAGATTATGGAATGAGATTGCTTAGTAATTTTATTAGCACACTGGAAATATAAAAAATGTGTTCATTAAAAGAGAAAGTTGCACCTTATAATAAAGATACCTTAAAAATATTCAAGTAGAGCCCTGGCTGGTGTGGCTTAGTGCGTTGAGTGCTGGCCGACAAACCAAAGGGTCACATGTTCTATTCCAGGCAGGGCACATGCCGGCCAGGTCCCCAGTGAGGGGCGTGCAAGAGGCAATCACACATTGATGTTTCTCTCTCTCTCTTCCTCCCTTTCTCGCTCTCTAAAAATAAATAAATAAAATCTTTTTAAAAATATTCAAGTAGAGTTCAAGTAAAATTAAAATGTACATTTTAGGAAAAAGAAGAGATCAGGGAAGTATTGTGGTATATTCAAGGGCATGTGCTTTGCAGTTTGATTAGTGCATCTATTACTACCAGCTTGGTGACTTTTGGTAAATTATTTAATATCCCTGAGCTTTAGTTTCCTTATTTTTGTAAAGTTATGTCAATACCTCATTCAGTTGTTTGGATTAAATGAGACAGTATGTGTAAAGCACTGAGTACTATGCCTGCAATGTGGTAGGTGCTCAATAAATGTCATCCTCTGCTTAATCCAAAGGTGTGATGTGATAACTGATTCTCACTCATTCTGGAGAGTCTCTCTCTGGAAAAGAGGAGACTCAATCTATTATTAAGACTGCATCTGTAGGAGTAACTATCCCTGTATAAAGAGTTCAGTCTTTTCATGGTATCATAGCTATAAGAGTAAGTTTGGAAAATGTATTTTTTTAGTTAAAATAATAGCAGTTAGGTATTTATTTATCGTTTGCTTACTGTATGCCAGTGCTATTCTAAGTGCTTTATGCGTATTAACTCATTCATTCCTCATAGCAAATATGTTAGGTAGGTACTATTAGTATCCTTATTTTAATTGGATGCAGGAACTGAAGCCCAAAGAGGTTAACCTGCTCAAATTTTTATAGCTATTAAATTTTCGGATCTGGGCTCCAAAGCCGGACAGTCCTGGCACTAGGATCCCAGTTCCTAACCACTTGTCTGAAGTGGTTAAAACGCTTTTTGCATAGATCTCACTGGATGCACTGTGTAATGATAGGAATGTTTGGAGAGTATTTCATACTTATTTTATCCTTAAAAACACATTCTCCTCCAAATGTTTGGTACTATTAAAATGATTGAAATAATTATTTGGGAAGTCCAAATATGTTCTGATATTTTCAACAAAAAGAAATTACCTTTAATAAAAATAACTGGTTAGAAAAGTAACAAAATGTTTAGGTGCTAAAGAAATCATTTATAAAAGTAGACATGACACTCTTAAGTGACTTTTAAAATTAATTTATTATCATGTTTTCAAGAAACAATAGCACCTAATTGGACTAAATGTATTTTATTGCACCCACAAAGGAAAGCTTCCCTCCCCCCGCCCCCAAATATGAAAGAGGAGAGTACCTTGAATGCTCTAGAGGTTTATTTTGGTTGATGGATTTTCAACTTTGGATTTGTTCCAGCTGTGTTACAGTGTTGCTCTCCTTCTACCCACATGGACGCTCTCAGTAGTTGTGTTACTCCCACTGCCTCTACCTATGCACACTGCAACTACTTCCAGGTAAGATCTTGGAACAATGGACATAGACTCTGTGTGTCAGGTGCAGCAGCATCGCAGAATTTCAAGGTGCAGTTTTACCTTAATGAGTAGCCAGAGGTAAGCTATGGATTCTGGCCTCAGTTTTCTCAATTCTAAAAAAGAGAGTTAATGTAAACGATATCTGAGGATTCTTCTAGGCCTGCACTGTCCAATATAGTAGACAGTATCCACATATGGTTATTTTAATTAAAATGAAATAAAATCTATCCTTCAGTCACACTAAGCTCATTTCCAGTGCTCAGTAGTCTCATAAGGCTAGTGGCTACCCAAATTGTACAGCACAGAACAGAACGTTTTCAGCATGATGGAATGTTCGTTAGAGTAATGCTACTCCAGGCTCTTCCAAAGTGAATACCAGATGAACTCTGAAAGTATATGTCACTGAGTGACAGATTCTTCCAAGATAGTATAGATAATTACTTTTTTTTTAAGGAGAAAAAAATGATGTAAAAAAAGAGAAATTTAAGGGCTGGTCCCCTTCAGCACCCATGTTGTAAACAATACATTTCAGTGATCAATTATCTTCGTATTATTTATTATGAAACAGTTTTAGATTGATATTTCTAGGATAAAATAAAATTCTGTGCTTTGTACTTTATGCTATAATTGCTTAAAGACTGGAATTATGTGTTTGCCTTTGATATCATGTAGCCAAGACAGCTTCTGTTCTTAAGAGAATATCTGACGATTGGCATTCCAGTGCTCAAAAGCACACTCCTTTTTTAAATTTTTTTTTTTTTTTTGAGAAAAAGATCTTTTTTTTTTTTCTTAGAAAGCCTACATGGGAAGTCAAATTATAATCAGATTGCTGTTTGGAGAATATAGAATCAGATCAAGGGGGCTTGGTTGGACATTTTTAATGGCAGATATCATCAATCATGATAGTCCAGCCTATTTATCTTGACTAGAGGGACATACCTGTCACACAAATGAGATGCTTTTGTTTGTGAATCCAGACACTCTGTCCTCTGAATCATTCTGGTGATACTCTGAAATACTTCCCCTTTCTTTCCACTTTAAAATTTCAAGTCTACTCATCTCTATTTTCCTACAATAAACATGCATTGTCCTTGTAGTAAGAAAATGTCTTTAAAGATGTTTTTAATGACTAAAACAAACATAACCAAGATACAAACACTTCAGACACCATCCTGGACATAACGCAGTGAGGCGGACTGAGGGTGTTGGTGACGGTGTGCTTAAGGGCAGGAGCTCCTGAGTCAGGCAGCCCTAAGTGTGAAACCCGGTTCTCTCAGTTATTTCAGTGCAACTTTGGGTAAATTATGAAGTTTCTCTGAACTTAAGTTTCATCATATGGAAATGGAGAGTCTCACATTTCATAGACTTCTTGTAACGATTAAATTAAATAATGTATGTAAAGCACTTTTCACATGCTTGGCACATAGTGAGAACTCAATAAATGGTGCTGTTAGCTATACTAAAGTTGCTTGTTGATGCTTAAACTATTAAATTTACATTATTTGGCATTAGTGTTCTTCAGATTATTGACACAGTCATTATAGTGTGTTTGGCAACATTGACACACTATGCGTTTTATTTCATCATAACTTCTGTATTTTGGGTTTATAATCTGAGATAACCAACATTTATTGAATGCCTACTCTGTGCAAACCCTCTGCGTTTGGCAACATCAGCTCATTGCATGTTTCTTTTGTTTGTTTTTAATCCTCACCTGAGGATATGTTTAATTGATTTTTAGAGAGAGAGGAAGGTGGGGGGCTGTAGGGAGAGAGAGAGAGACATGAATATAAAAGAGAAACCGATCAGTTGCCTCCCGTACGTGCCCCATTTGGGGATCAAACCTTCAACCTAGGTATGTGCCCTGACTGGGTATTAAACCTACAACCTTTTGGTGTAGGGGATGACATTCCAACTGAAGTGAGCCACCTGGATGCATGAATTGAATGTTTTATTTAATTATTACTTTTTAGTGTTTTATGTTTATAGCTTGAGATCATTTATCACCAAGTGTAATTGAATGCCTACTCTGTGCAAAGTGCAGTGTATAAGAGAATACATCTTAAAGATCAATCTAAAAGTGACAGCTATTTTAATCTGTTGTTTTATTAAAAATAAACAATCTTGCCTGGCTGGTGTAGCTCAGTGGTTTGAGCACGGGCTGCAAACCAAAGGGTCGCTGGTTCAATTCCCAGTCAGGGCACATGCCTGGGTTGTGGGCCAGGTTCCCAGTGGGGGCCATATGAGAGGCAACCACACATTGATGTTTCTCTCCCTCTCTTTGAAAATAAATAAATAAAATCTTAAGAAAAAAAAACAAAAACAATCTTAGGAACCAATGGATAGAATATTCATTTTTTTCTCAGATCATTTGGAACAGTACCTCCCCCTAAATCTATAGAAGATCAATCTAAAAGTGACAGCTATTTTTAATATATTGTCTTATTATTAAAAATAAACAATGGTGAGCCAATGTCATCCTAGTAAATTTAATAAAAAAGAGTCACTTTGACTTCCGCATGGAGAATAGAGAACAAAGGATGGAAGCGGTGAGCCTGATTGGAAGACTGCAGTCCAATCCAGAAGAGACGTTGTGGGGGAACCAGGGCTGACGGTGATGATTAGCTGGATGGCAGTTAGGGTTTGAAGACAGAACCCACAAGATTTGTTGATGAACTAGATCTGAAAAGAAAAAGAATCAAGGAGAGAGCTCTTAAAAGATTTAACAAGTGTAGAGCTGCCACTAACTGAGGCAAGAAAGTCAGAGAAACAGTTTTATTTTCCCAGCAAATGGCCCAGTACATAGTAGACACTCAGATATTATTTGTGAATTAAATTTAACTAAATAAACTCCCCAAATGAAACAGAAATGAATATATACATACATACATACATACATACAAACAATCTCAGAAACCAAAGGACATTTGATATTCCATTCATTTTTCTCAGATCATTCACTTGGAACAGTACCTCCCTCTGAATCTATAGAAACATTGCTGGACTTGAGAGCATCCTGTGTTCGAAATATCCTTACTACATTCCTAAAACAGTATATGATAGATACAAGTGATGTTTTGTCTGTCAACCTTTGTGGAAGAACTTGATATATAAACATTTTTTAAGTTTGATTTTATTTATTTATTTGTTAGAGGGGAAGGGAGGGAGAGAGAGGTAAAAAGAAACATCGATGTGCCAGAGAAACATCCATCAGTTGCCTCTTGCGTGCACCCAACCAGGGACCTGGCCCGCAATCCAGGGATATGCCCTGACTGGGAATCGAACTGACAACCTTCCAGTTTGTGGGACAACACCCATCCCACTGAGCCACACCAGTCAGGGCAGTATATAGACATTTTATCAGCAAATTAGGTATTTGGGTACTATAGGCTTCTGGTTTTGTATACTTTAATCCTGAGAATTACTGGTCCATTACAGTATTAAACATCGGAAGTGATTGATATATATAATAGTTGCTAAATAAATGTTACAATAGAATTGAAGCTACCACTGCTGAAAAGTTGATTGCTGTTCAAGTTTTTTTAGTAGGCTTTAGCTTAAGTTTACTCTATTTATGTTTAGTGTTCATCAGTCTATATGATGTTTCTTTCCTCCTTAATCTCATGTTTGATTTTCTATCCAAACAGTCCTATTTTCTTTTTTCCCAGAATCCTCCAATGCAATCCTCCTATCCAGTTGAATTTCTGCCTTCTAATTGGCCTTGCAGTACCACTGATGAAAATAAAAAGACAGAAGTAAACCTAGAGGCTGTTTTTCGCATCTTAGATGAGTTGCATTCCTCCCCTAAATTGGAGATGGTAAAGGTGGAGCCTGTTGAGAATCAGTGCCCAATATCTCAGTCTAACAGAGGCCAGCATATCCTGCCTAATTCAGGCAACAGCAATCCATCTTCCACAAGTCAGGCTAGCCAGCTGGAGCCACTTACTCCTGTAGGTTCAGATATTACCTCTTTTGTGGTTGGAACAGAACAAGCAATTACCTGCTCTCTACCACAATCACCTGAGTACATGTATACCATCCACACAGCTCAGCCTGTTGAAAATACTACCATGCAGGAATCTACAGCCATCCAACAAACTCATGTCAAACTGAAGGAGCAGCTAAGTAAGAACCCATCTCCGTCTTCAGTAGTGTTTGTGCAGGAAGGGCTGTCATTCAGCCCACATGAGGTAAGGGGAAAATAAAAAATGCTAATAAAGCTTAAAGTACCTAGTTTTCTTGCTGCTCTATTGGAGAGTTGTTCAGATTTTATTTGGGTTTAATATTAATTCATCATGCTTTCTAGAAGGATCATGTCCCAGTGGTTCTGCACAAAAAATTCAGAAAGAAAGAACCTTAGCCTTCAGGTATCCTCTCACTGTGTTATGGTCTGAAGTCAGCTTCTAGAGAGGCAGTCTGAGCATTGTGGTATAAGACTTATTTTCATGTTAAAAGCATTCCTTGAGTTTTGCTTCCTCTTAATTTGGATGGACTAGGTGTACTTGGCAGATTAAATTCCACTACTTAAAAGGGATGGTTTATCTGACAGGTAATATCAGGACTTCCTAGGCATTTGTGGCATGGAACCATGCATATGGTTGGAGTCTTTTTGTACTTTCTTACAGCATTATTGAATTCTAATCGACTCTGAGTTTCTTTACTAATATCTGTATCCCTAAAGCATACCTCTGACTCTGGTTTGACAGACACATTCTGTATATAGAGGCTAATTCCCTAATATCTGGTAATTTTTGACCAGAAGATGAATAAACTTTGATTGTAAATGAAAGTACATACAAAATAAAATCACTTTTTAAGAATTAACTTAATAAGTACATTTTTCTTGATCTTAGCCTGATATATATATGTACATACATGAATTTATATGTAATATAAATATATATACACACTTACATATTTTTAATTTTTTTCTTCAATGGGACTGAAAATATCTTTATTGTTAGAGATTCCCAAGATAACTTTTAGGCAGTTTTTAAAATGCATTTTTTTTTTCAACTCTAATTTTAGATGCAAATGTCTTGGGCATCTGTGAACTCACTGGGTTTTTTTGTTTTGTTTTTTTCTGAGCCCAACTGTTGACACCCAGTATATCATGTGTTAAAATCATGTAAATTCAGTAGACCAAATATAGGCCCATTATGTTTCAAATATGTTAATGGAAAATTTATTTTTGTTCCTGCACAGTAACATCCAAAATATTAGATTTCATACCTTAAAATTGCATTCACACAGCTAGTTAGTTTAAAAAAATATATTTGAACATGGTGTATTTCAGAAGTCAGTTACCTTGACAAAGAGATTTGACATTGCAAAGAAAACTTAGGAATTCCAAGAAAGAAACTCATATCTCATAAGCAGGGAAGATCTAGATTTTATAAGGGCCGAGGACTTCTGTAAGGCAAAGAATAAAAAATTAGTAGAATAAAGTGTCCACAGCTCCCCTGACATCATCCAACAGGATTATGCCTGTGACCTTCCAGTATGACCAACGGGAGGGGAAACCCGATGGAAAGGGTCCTAGAGTGGAAAAAGATAGTGATCTTAACCATTTGTAAATTTTTTGTGTGTGAATTTTACAAAAAAAAAACTCAACAGGTTTCGTGGTAAATCTGAGTGTAAGTGAATGTTTTAGCTCCATATTTCAGTGGTCTGTCTATGGGGAAATATCTGTCAACACAATGTTCAGATTAAATCAACAAAATTAAAGGTAGTATTCATAAGGTTGTGTACAAGCATGTTTATTGGATCGTGTTTCTATAATAAAACTCCTCTAATAAAATGTCTGAGCTTTTAGTAGATATTTGGAGAACATTCAGAATAACGAGTGGCTTAATATTTTAGGTGGATGCCAGGATAAAATGCCAGACTAGTCCACCTGAGAATACTTTGCCTTCGGAACAGATGGGATTCCTTATTTCAGAGGCGGGGCCTGCTAGCAAGCCTAGTAAGGACGCAGGTTTATCCACTCCAGCCAGATACAGAGAGCGAAGAAGCAACTCACGGCAAGGAAAGTCCCCTGGTAAGGATGACTGTGCTCTAGAACGTTAGAAGTAAAACCACGGTGTTGAATTAATATATGAATGACAAGTTTTCTGAGTCTTTATTAATTATTAGTTGTATGGTACTTATCACATTGCCATTTTACTTAGCTATAATTTTAACGAGGTTTTTTTTTTTTAATTATCCTTGAAAAGTATGTAAAAGTTTTTTCTCCAGTATTTCATGTAAGAATTTGAGCTTTCAAAAAGATAGAACGTATTAAGTAAAAGCAAAGGAATTTGGGTTATTTAACTTGGAGAAGGCAAGGGTGGAGGATGATTTAATAGCTGCTTCAGATGCCAAAGACTTTGTAATTGTAGATGTATTTGTTCTCTTATTAGCAGACTGTAGGACAGGAGGGAATGTGCTTCAATTGTAGCAGGAAAAAGTTAGATGTACATTAAAGACATTGTCCTGAACATATCATAAAAATACGTATGGCTTTATCGGTGGGATTGTTTCTCTCGTGGTCTGTAGGAGCCAAGAATTAGTGATTATTTTAGGCACATATAGTTCTACTCTCTGTAGGGAAATTGAGCAAAATCATTTTTAAAGAAAATAATGACATCTAACAAAATGTTTTTCTTAAGTGATCCAAAAACAAGTTACCTAAGTCTCCATTGGACTGCTTTAATATTCTTAAATATCAGAGGCATGAAATTCAGTAGAATTAATCAGATCAAACAATCATTTTATACCATATAAAAACTTGAGAAATGTTGAGAAATTCTGTGAGAATTTCTCCAAAAAGTAAGCTGATAGTGATATGATCAAGATGTTGCTCAGATTTGTTGTGTTATTTGTGCAAGATTGATTTTTAAATGTTAAACAGTGTTATTCACCTTATTAACAGAATAAGGGAGAAAAACTCTATGACAATTTCAATACATATGGGGAAGCACCTGACAAAATTTAGGACTCATTCATCATAAAAACTCTCAGCAAAACAGAAATAGTAGAAAATTTCTCAAATTAATAAAGAGCATCTATAAAACATGTCTAGCGAAGACCATAATAAATGGTGAAAAGACTAAACTGGTTTACCCCAGAGATTGAGAATAAGGTAAGATGCCCACTTTCACTACTTATATTCCATATTGTACTGGTGGACCTAACCATTCTGTAGACAAGGATCTGAAAAGGCATAAAGATTGGAAAGGCATAAAGATTGGAAAGGAAGAAATAAACTATTTGCAGATGATAGGATTATTTATGTAAAAGTATCTAGTAAATCTATAAATCAACTACTAGAATAAATAAATTAACTTAGTGAGGTTGCAGAAAATAGGTTAATATACAAAAACCAATTGTATTTTTATAAACTAGCAGCATACAACTGGAAAATGGAAATTTAGAAAGCCAAACATTTACAGTAGAACCAAAATCGTAAGGTACCCAGCAATAAACTGAACAGATGTCTAAGACCTCTACACTAAAAAATACAAATTGTGCTAAAAGAAATTAAGACACAAATGGAAAGCGATGGCATGTTCATGGATAAGAAGACCCAACACTGTTAAAGTGACAGCTCTCCCCCACTGATTCAGAAATTCAGTGCAGTCCTGGTCAGAACTCCAGAACTCGGTACCAAGATTAAGCTAGCTGAGGGGAGCTTGAAAATGCAGTCTGTCGCTGGGGGCCATCTACTTGCTTCAACTATACCATGATTTAAAGGAAGAATAAATAGTGATAATAAGAGGCAACTAGAACTCTGTTATGTGGACTAAGAAAAAATATTTACAACTCAGCCCTGGCTGGTGTAGCTCAGCGGATTGAGCGTGGGCTGGGAACCAAAGGGTCCCGGTTCGATTCCCAGTCAGGGCACATGCCTGGGTTGCGGGCCAGGTCCCCGTGAGGGCCATGTGAGAGGCAACCATACATTGCTGTTTCTCTCCCTCTCTGTCTCCCTCCCTTCCCCTCTCTCTAAAAATAAATAAAAATAAAATCTTAAAAAAAAATATTTACAACTCAAAATATAAAGCTTTGCATCCATAAGCATAAAAGCGTCTATAAATCAGTAAAAAGGCACTCCAGTAAAAATAAATAAAATGATATTAATGTGAAGTTCAGAAGAAGAAATACAACCAATATGAGTATAAAAGATGTTGAACCCTCAGAGAAATGAGTAATCAGATAAATGCAAATTAAATCAACGAAAAATTTTTTTTGGCTAATGTGATTGGCAAAACTGAAACTACTGCTATTATTTGTTTGATAAAGGCATAGGGAAAATGGAACCGCCTATACACTGTTTTGGAATGTAAATTTGTAGGACCTTTTGGAGGACAGTTTGGCATTATCTATAAATAACTACAATGTTCATGTGCTTTGACTCAGGAATTCCACTCCTCCGAATCTTTCCTACAGAGTTTACTATAGTGATTGGTAATAGCAAAAATTTGGAAAAAGCATAAATGTCTGATAATAGGGAACTAGATGAATTCTGATAAACTCATGTAATAAAATGCTACGTAACCATTTAAGAAAAAGTAGCTTGATAGGTTACTACCTAGAAAGATAGTGTTTGTAATATGTGAAGTGAATAAGGCAAGTTGCAGCATAATATATCTTAGGACAGTCCAATTTCTAGAAAGACTGAAAGAGGGAGAAGTAGCCCTGGCTGCTGTGGCTCAGTTGGTTGAAGCATTGTTGCGTAACCAAAGGGTCGTGGGTTTGATCCCCAGTCCAGGGTGTGGGAAGCAACCAGTCATGCTTCTCTCTTGCACCAATGTTTTTCTCTCCCTTCTTCTCTCTCTAGAAGCAATGAAAAAATGTTCTCAGGTGAGGATAAAATAATAAAGTAAAAGTATATACTATATAATTATAGAAAAAAGGCCAAAGTATGTAACACTGATCTACGTGACAGTGATTACCTCTGGCAAAGTAGAATTGGTTGTGTAGAGAAGTATTGTTTTCACTTCTCAATTTTATAAGAATCTACACAACAGTGGGGTTATGGGAAATGTTCACTCCCTTTTTGTGTTTTCCTAGATTTTTTTAATTGAAAAAATCAAAAACTACTAAAAATAGCAATGAGCGACTTAAAGAATGTTTTGAAAAAATATTTATATCCCAGATATTAACCCTACTTTTGAGGGTTAGGTATTGTTGACTCAAGGTAACCTTACCCCACATCAAAAATGCATTTCCAAGATTTCTGAGAATCTCTAGAGCTTACAGTCACTTTTATTTTGGAGTTTTCTGCTTCTGCTTAATTCCAAATTTGTCTGTTCCTCACCTCCTAAAGCTGTTCTTTCCTTTCTGCTCCAGGCCATACCAGATGCAGAGGTTAGCCCCCTCCCTGTGATTTCTCCCTTCCCCCAAGCATTTACGTTAGGCATTTAGATGTTTGGCACACTCTTCTGAAGATTTGGGGAGGTAGAAAGGGCTTACATTTAAATATTGCAAATAATTGAATGGAATGTTGGCCATCCTTCTTGAGAGACCTTCAGTCACGTTGCCGCTTTCTCAGCTTTCCTCGTGACTAGTCAACGCAGCCTCCTGCCACAATGTCGTCGTTTCTTACACTGGCACCACACCTTCTCTTCTCTGGTCTCTTGCTTTCCTGTTCTGCCCCCCGGTCCTGAGGTCTGCATCTTACTCGGGCAGAGAAGGTTAGGCGTCTCTTCTATTTCCTAATGTCCTTGAGGCCACATCTTCGCCCAGCAGCAGCCTGTGGAGATATATGCCTCAACAATGACAGTTCCCTTCCCAAGAGGAACTCTGGTGCCTGCTGTTAAAATAATAATTTCCTCTCTTTCACTCCATAGTATGGTTATAAGTGTAACTGATAAAATAATTAGCACATTAGTTATCTTTAACTTTTCCTGTTTTTCTTTTTCTGAGTAAAAGCCTATCCCTTGGTCAGTGGTGTTGATAAATGAGTGTTAATTGACCGTGGCTTCCTGCCGTGAAACAGAGGACTTGTGGGATATTGGCATTATTGTAACATGTGATTACATTTTCATGTTAATAAGGTTAGGGAGCAAATAAATGACTTAAGCTTAAGCTAGCACCTCTTTGCTAAAAAGTTAGTTTTTGTGATGAAAGTGGAAGCAGCCCTATAATTTATAAAGTTGCAAATTATTATTCCTTGACAGGAGTTAGCCTCACCGTTGGTCCATGAGAACATGATTCTATGGCGTTACGAGAGCTTACCCTAAGTCAGTGTAAGATTTACCGTTAGATAATTTTGAAATGACTGACATCACCTGAAACGTCCAAAGCCACTCTGCCATCTCCTCTCTGCTCCAACTTCCAACCCCACCTTTCTTTTCGTTCTCAGCTGTGATCTTGTTGCTTCTTTTCCTGCGGAAAGAGAAGCAGCTAGAACTTTTGTCTCTTCCCATCAACAAGTCAACGTCCAGTTGTAACCCTACACCTTACCTTTCATCCTATCATAGTGGAAAAAGGCCAGTCCTTTCATCTGTGGACAGAGTCCATCCCCTTTTGTGTGCTTATGGGCTTAGCACTTGTGGCTATTCCCCAGTTACTCCTCAAAAATCACATTTTACCTTTTATGTTAGATAATTCCTGTTAGCACACAAATATGCCATGATAGGCTCTGTGTTAGAAGAAATGCCCCTTTCCTTCATTCATAATTCCATCCAGCTACTACTCCATTTTTTTGTTCCCTTTCAGGAAAAGCTCCTTGAAAGCATATCCTTACCTCTCTCTGCCAGGTTTTCCAGTCAGGCTTTCCTTCCTGCCACTCAACTAGAACTGCCCTTGTCAAGGTTTCCAGCGACTGCCTCGTTGCCACGTCCAACGGTCACTATTCTCGGTCCCTATTTTGCTGTACCTCAGCAGCTTTCAAACAGATTACTCTACCCTTCCTGAAGTACTTTCTTCACTAGGCTTCTGGAACATCACCCTTTCTTGGTTTTCCTTCAACCTCACTGGCCATTCCATAGTTTGTTTCATGGAATCTTCATCATCTCTAACTTCTGAAGATTGATGAGTCTCAGAGCTCATTCCTTAGGCCTCTCTTCTCCTCTCTCCATTTAATTCCTAGGTAATCTCAACCAGTCTCATTGCTTTCATCATCACCTTTATTGTGATGACCCCTAAATTTGTACCTCAAGTCTCAAACTTCTCGGAACTCCAGACTTGTGCACCATATTGCCTATACTACAATTTTGTTTGGATGTCCAATAGTATCCCAAGCTTAATATGTCCTACCCTTTCCCCAGTTTTACTTATTTCAGGAACTAGTACTTCTAATCACTTCTAGTCAACCAAAAATCCTGGGTCTTCCTTGACTCTCTCCACTCACACCCCACATCCAACCTGTGAGCAAATCCTATTAGCGCTGTCTCAGTGTAGATCCGCAACCTGACCTTCACGTGCTATCACCACGGTCCCGGCCACTACCATCTCTCACCTAGGTGACTGCAGTGGCTTCTTAACTGGTCTTTCTGTTTCCGTTGTTGGCCCCTATGGTTTTTTTCTCCACACAGTAATCAGAGCGATCCTTTTGAAACATTCATTTCCCTAATTAAACTTTCTCAGTGGTTTTATATCACATTTAGAATATAAAATACTTACTACGGTCTACAAGACACTGAATGATTTGGCTCCTGACAACTGCTCTGACTTCCCCTTCTACTGCCTGTCTCCCTCTTCTGTTCCAGCCACAGCAGGCTCTTCCCTATTCTTTGAGCACACCAGACGTATCCTGTCTCCACACTGCTGTTCCTTCTACCTGAATGTTCTGTGCCCAGATATTCATGTGGCTTCTTTCTTCATTGTATTTAACTCTCCACTCAAATGGAGAATTACAGGGCACTTTCTGACCGTGCTATCTGAAATAGCACCGTATGCCTTATGTCCTGCCCTCCCTCAATCTCTATTCTTTATCCTTCTTTATTTTTCTTCTATAGTGTTTATCCCTTCCTGATATTTTCTGTGTATTTTTTCCCCTGTTTAGGTTAGTTCCATGATAGCCTTTGTTTACTTCATTGCTGTATCCGCAGCACCTAGAATATTACCTGTGGCATTCAGTGTTTGTTGAGTGAATGAATAAGTGAATGAATTGCTTTCTTCCTTCATCAGATACACTTATCTTACTGATGTACTTTTAAAAAATCCATGGAAGAGAACAACCTTTTTAAAAAACTGCAGTAAAGTACACGACACAAAGTTTACCGTCATAACTAATTTAAAATGCAGTTCAGAGGCGTTAAGTACACCCACGTTGCTCTGCTGCCATCACACCATCCATCTTTAGAACTCTTCATTTTGCAAAACTGAAACTCTGTACTCATCAAACAGTAACTCCCTCTTCCTCCCCACCTGCAGCCCCTGGAAACCACTATTTTATTTGTCTTTCTGAGCAGTCTTTTCATTAGTCACCCAAAGAGAAGTTTTGAACATATGGTGAGTCAAACTACCGCTCAGGTTTCTTTTCATGGGTGCTTACTGACCAGCCGCCCGGCCCTGGTCCCGTGCCGGTGCAGTGGGGCGCACAAGCAGTGCCCTCCACGGTGCCGTTCCGCTGCGACCGAGCGCTGTGTGTCTCACCGAAGACACCGTTCCGTATCTCATTATTTCGCTCTGACATTGAAAACTGACGTATATTTGGTTATGAATTTCATTTTTGTAGCCATTTTCTGCTTTCCTTTTTATCTAGTCTGGTCATTTCAAATTGATAGGGAAAATATATTTTTAGGTGAAATCCACGTAACATGAAACTATTTTTAAATGAAAAGTTCAGTGGCATTTAGTACTTTCACAATCTTGTACAACCTCTGTCTGGGTGCAAAACATTTTCACCGCTCCAGAAGAAAACCCCGTATTCATTAAGCAATTGCTCCCATTCCCTCCACCCTTAAGCCCTTAGCAATCACCAACCTGTGTTCTGTGATATTTTATATAAACGAAATGCAGTATGTGACCTTTTGTGTCTGGCTTGTTTTACTTAGCTTAATGTTTTTAAGGTTCAACCACATTGCAGCATGTGTATCAGAACTTCATTCCTTTTTACGGCTGAATATTACATTATATGTATATACCACAATTTGTTTAGCCATTCATCTGCTGATGGGTATTTGCGCTGTTTCGACCTTTTGGCTATTGTGAAAAGCGCTGTTATCAACATACCTGTATATGTATATATTTTTTGAGTATCTATTTTCTTTTTTTTTTAATTTTTAAAAAGATTTTATCTATTTATTTTTAGAGAGGGGAGAAGGGAAAGAGAAAGAGAGGGAGAGAAACATCAATGAGTGGTTGCCTCTTGTGTGCCCCCAACTGGGGACCTGGCCTGCAACCCAGGCATGTGCCCTGACTGGGAATTGAACCTGTGACCTTCCGGATTACAGGCCAGCACTCAATCCACCGAGCCATACCAGCCAGGGCTCATACAGATTTCTAGTGTACATTTCTGTGATACATCATCTGTGTGTTGCCCACCACCCAAAATCAGATCATCTTCCAACATCGTATATTTGGCCCTCTTTTACCCTTTACTGTTCTCCCACCCCTTCCCTATACTGTTCTCAGTGTATATGAGTTTCAGTTTTGTATCCCGTACACAAGTAGAATCATATGGTTCTCAGCTTTATAAGTGGTTTCTCATTGTGGTTTCGGTTGTATTTCCTAATGATTAATGATGTTGAGCATCTTTTCATGTGGTTATTGGCCATTTATATATCTTTTTTTGGAGAAAAGACAATTTTTGAGAACTATTACATTATATTGATGAAATCTTCTCTTGTTTTGGTTAAGTTTCTCTTGATGATAGCCCTCGTGTGTGCTGTTAGAACAGGAGTTGGTAAACTGTGGCCCCCGGACCACATTTAGCTCACGGCCTCTCTTTGTGTGGCCTGCATGATAAGCATGGTTTCAGCTTTTAAATGGCCAGGGGAAATCAAAAGAAGAATATTTCATGCCACAAAAACGATGTGAAATTCGAATCCCAGAGCTCATGATAGGGTTTAATCGGAACGCACGGCCACGGGCACTCGTTCACGTGTTGCCCGTCCGTGGCTCCTCTCACACCACAGCAGCAGAGCGGGGCAGCTGCAGCGGAGGCCGTGTGGCCGCAAAGCCTGAAGTATTCACTGTCTGGCTCATCACAGAAAAGAGTGTGCCTGCTCTGGGTGCTCTGTTTGGGCTGCTGTAACAAAAATACCATGGAATAGGTGGCTTATGAACAACAGAAGTTTATTTTTCTTAGTTCTGGAGGCTGGGAAGTTCAGGATCAAGGAACCAGCAGGTTCGTGGTCTGGTGATAGCCCCCTTCCCGTTCCATAGATGGCCATCGTCTTAGTGTGTCCTCACATGGCAGAAGGGACCAGGGAGTTCTCATCTCTTATAAAAGGGCACGCATCTCATTCCTAAGGTCATTCATAGGTCACTCTCGTGACCTAATTACTTCCCAAGGTCTCACATTCTAATGCCGTCACACTGAGGGTTATGTTTCCACGTATAAATTGGTGGGGGAAACACAAACATTCAGTCTGTTGCGCCCTGTATTAGAAAGTCTGTGCGCTCAGCTTCTGATCTTTTCACAGCCCCGATCCTTGATGACCGGAGAAGCCCTGAAGAGAGTAAGGAGGTGCTTGTGGGGAGAGCTGACAGTGGTCTAGTAGTTGGTTTAGTTCTTGTAGAAGACCAAATGTTTGATAGATACTACACTCCAAGGTTAAACTGTGAATGATAGGAACCAAATGTAAAATTCCTGAAGTAGCACTTAAATTTCGACTGTCACTATCATTAAGAGTAGTGATAATAGTGGAACCTCAATAAGGCTGCAACCCTCCTAATACATTACAGTTTCGTGCAGTCACCTCTAAAGCCTCCTTTGGCTCCAAATCCTGAAACTGTGATTCTGACAGTAAACGTGGGAATGTCGTTATGTTGCTCAACATCCCATTGAACAGGAGCATTTTGTATCCAGAACTTATCAGAGTCCTTCTGTGACTGAATTATTTTGAAAATCTATCTGCTTTGTTTAAGTGGGGGCATCTTCTCACACTTTAAGATTTCTTTGATTTTTTTTTTCGAGTAAGAGACTTGAATTTGATTTGTACCCCATAATATTGATTTCAATAGGTGTGCATTTCGTCAGAAGGAGGTTGTTAATCAGTTGTTGCCATGCTGTGTGTAGGCCTTCTGAGCACAGGTTGACTTTGGAGATGCCTTGTGGATTTAAAATACCAAGAGGGAAAGAAAACTAGACTCAGTCATGCACCTCCAATTTCTATAATGGTATTAACCTAAACTGAATATACCTAAATAGTAATCTTACTGTGGAAACTGGACTGTCTGATATTCTGATGGGATATTTATAGTTAAGGGAAACTAAATGTTTGAGTGAGTTCAGTTCGTTCCTGAAGAAAGGAAGTTTGTAGCTCTTGGATGATGGGTGGGATTTCATTAAGGAAATAGCCCCCAACCCTAGAGAGTGCTTGCGGTAGGAATTAACATTCCCCAACAAGTGGAGGCAGGCCTCTTGTCCCTCAAGGCCTTTCAGCTCTCAGAGCAACTCAGCTGCTACAGTTTCTAAATACCGCACTTACCTTCTCTAACGAGTATGCAAGGTTCTCTTCTGAATGAAGTCATATAAACCTTTATAGCACCAGGCTGGTGTACATCTTTTATATTTTTATTGGTCTCTAGACTCTAACTCCTTGATTGGTAGCTTTGCTAATTAAAGAAGCTCACTTTAATAAAATGATTATGTGTAGATGCTTGTTATTAGAAGCTGTGTGCCGAATGCTGTTTTCCAGCTCAATCTTTAAGGTGCTAATAAGGGTTTGTTGCTCATACTACTTTACATAGCTCACTCCGAGGCTGTTATAGAGCATGCATCTATCTGCTGCTATTCTAAACATGCCTCTCCGTGATGTGCTCTTGTCTATTATTTGAACGTATCAACATGATAAAGTCTTAATAAGCAATTAAATAAATGACATTTTTTCACTGAAAAAAAGAAGAGGTTTGTTGCTGCCATCCTTCAGTCTGCTACCCCATCTGAAACCTGTAGTTGCTTTAATAGTATTTGCTTTGTCATTATCAAGAATCCCTACTCTGCTTTCGAAGTTGGGTTACAGCTGGGTCTATCCAGAATCTTTCCTTTAGTATTTTCCGTTAGGGTATGGCCTGTCCTTCTTGTCTGATACAGAGCTGAGGTGTTTAGAGAATGATCATAAGTTACTACTTCCACATTTTTTTAGCGGCTTTTTAAAATCCTGATGCTTAAGTTGCACTTTATACCATCCAAATCAGAATGTATGGGGTGGGGGCCGTGGGCATCAGTATTTTTTTTTTAAATATTGCAGTGTGCAGCAAGGTTTAGAAACCACTGGCTTTACTTATTAGTCAAGCTTAGAGGTTCTTCCTCCCAATATTTATTTACTCCTCAGGACTAATTAGATGACCTTATAACAGCAATTTTCAACCTTTTTCATTTCCTGCCACATATAAACTAATTACTAAAATCCTGTGGCATGACAAAAAAATATTTTTTTCCAATCTGACAAAATAGGTATAATTTTGATCCATTCACATTGGTTAGTGTTGTGTTGGCTGTTGTCATTTTTTTATTTGACAATCTAAGGGAAAAGAGGTCAGTGCCCCGACTAAATAGTCAGGTATTCCATGTTTTAAAAATTCTCGCAGCATATCAGTGTGCCACGGCACCCTGGTTGAAAATCGCTGCCTTATGATAATAACGCATTCTAGTTACTTTGAAAAAAGATGTGATACATATATAAGATAGTACCATTATCATTATTATCAGTATTTTTTAAAAAGATTTTATTTATTTATTATTAGAGAGAGGGGAAGGGAGAGAGACAGAGAGGGAGAGAAACAGCAATGTGTGGTTGCCTCTCACATGGCCCTCACTGGGGACCTGGCCCGCAACCCAGGCATGTGCCCTGACTGGGAATCGAACCGGGACCCTTTGGTTTCCAGCCCGCGCTCAATCCACTGAGCTACACCAGCCAGGGCTATTATCAATATTATTTAGGCCATAGTTAGACTATATATTTAGACTGTAAAGAAGCCATTTTTGTGATACAATGTACATAATATAAAATTTACCAGTTTAACCCTTTTTTAAAAAGATTTTATTTATTTATTTTTAGAGAGAGGGGAAGGGAAGACAAAAGAGAAGGCGAGAAAGAAACATCAGTGTGTGGTTACCTCTTGCACATCCCCCACTGGGGACCTGGCCTGCAACCCAGGCGTGTGCCGTGACTGGGAATTGAACCAGCGACCCTTTGGTTCACAAGCCCCTGCTCAGTCCACTGAGCTACACCAGCCAGGCCACTTTAACCATTTTTAAGTGTACATTTGAGTGGCATTAAGTACATTTACATTACTATCATTGCCATCTCCAGACCTTTTTTCATCTTCTGATCTCCAGATCCATTACACAGTAACTCTCTTCCCTGCAGCCCCTGGCAACCACCATTCTACTTTCTGTCTCTATAAATTTTTTTTTTTAAGGTAGACTTACATTTTTTTAAACATTTTTTTTTAAGATTTTATTTATTTATTTTCAGAGAGAAAGGAGAAGGGAGGGAGAAAGAGAGGAGAGAAACAGCAATGTATGGTTGCCTCTCACATGGTCCTCACTGGGGACCTGGCCCGCAACCCAGGCATGTGCCCTGACTGGGAATCGAACCGGGACCCTCTGGTTCCCAGCCCGTGCTCAGTCCACTGAGCTACACCAGCCGGGCTGTCTCTATAAATTTGACTACTTCTGACACCTCATATAAGTGGAATCATACAGCATTTTCCTTCTACGACTGACTTATTTCAGTTAGCGTCATGTTTTCAAGGTTTATACAGGGGTGTCCAACCTTTTGGCGTCTCTGCGCCACACTAGAAGAAGAGTTGTCTTGGGCTACCCACTAAATACATTGTGACATGTAATCACAAAAAAAATCTCATGATGTTTTAAGTAAATTTACAATTTTGTGTTGGGCCCCATTCATAGTCATCCTGGGCTGCATGTGGCCTGTGGGCAGCAAGTTGGACACCTCTGTATGTCAGAATTTCCTTCTTTTTTAAGGCTGAATAATATTCCATTGCATGTAGTTTGTTCATTCATTTGTCGATGGACCCTTGGATTGGTTCCACCTCTTGTGTATTGTGAGTCTTGCTGCTCTGATCATGGATATGCAAGAGGCCAATTTTAAGTGACAAACTGATGATCTGTTCTCCCTCTGTAAGATGCTTCTCTGAATAAATTGCTTGTTCTTTATGGGTAGATTATAAGTATAGTTCACCAGATGAGCGAATACCTGTCCCTAATGACTAGTCTATCTTTTACAAAATATGGCAAAAATTAGGTACTGTTTCAGATGCTTTCTAGATGTTCTCAAAGGAGGGAGTAGAATTATTTTGTTGAATCAGCTCTCTCACCCAGGCTGTGGATCAGGCTGTGCTCTACAAACACAGTGACAAAAGTCTCTGTTTGTCTAGAAGGAAATAAAGGACTAATGCTATATATATAGTTTAGTTTAGTTTAGTTTAACTCGCAAATGCCACTGGGGCAAAATGGTACGTTTTAAGACCAACCTAACAGGCTCCCTAGTCATGTTATGACTTTAGAAGTTATGAACTAATTAGATTGAATCTAGAAGCCTCATTAACATTCTTCTGTTTCTGTCTGTGTTACTCGGATAAGCCATTTAGTCTACTTCTATACGTGGTCTTAGCATTTTGAGTTGGAGAACCTCGTGCCTGAGCTGAAAGCTTACTTTTTTACTTACTTCTATTCTCAATGAACCACTCTTTGCCTCCTGACCTCTGTGAAGTATGTGCTTGCTTTTGTACAAACAGTTCAGATAGATGTTTTTATAAGAGATCAGCTGTTAGTCAATATGTGAAAAAATGTATGGGGGCGAGCAACTTTGAAAAAGTAGCGATTACTTAACATTGTATTTCTGAAGGCATTACTTTTTCATATTCCCACAGCCCACCTACCAAGTCTTATGGCATCAAATAAATGAATTTTCATGTGTATTTTTCACCTGATCCCTTTGACACTTTTCCTTAATTTTTCACTTATAAGAAAAGGCGTCTTAAATGAAAAAAGGCTTGGCCACAGTGGAAGGGATGGAAAAAAGGCTTGGCCTCGGTGGAGGGATGGAAACTTGACACTTTGTTGGTCTCTTTGGGTTAGCAAATGGACTGCATGTGTGCACTTTAGAAGTACAGGAATTCCCTAAAATTAGAATCTGATGAGATAATGATTTTAGAAACATAAGCAACTTGTTCTTGTTTGAAGACTTGCCTATCAAATCCTACAGTCTGAGAGGCCAAGATTGAGTAAACAAACCTTTCTTTCTAGATCTTCATCTGCTCGTGGACGTGGCCTGTAAGCAAGAGCACTTTCCAAAGGAGGAAGAATTAAAAGAGTGAGGAATGGATGACATATGACATTCCAGCTGTAGCTGGAAGCAGACTAGCTGTGCACATGACGCACTGTTGGGGTTTCTTCAGTTCTGTTACGGAAAAATATATTTTTGTTTTGTTAATTGAGAATTTTGTTAGTTGAAAATTTGGAATTTTACTGCAGCTGTTCAGCTCAGATTGTTTAGCTTGACAAACACCAAACATCTAGCAGCTTTTTTTTTTTTTCCTGTTGCCCAGATCCCTTTCGAATGAAAATCCTGGCCTTCTGTTACAGTCGAGACGCATCTGAAAACTGCGGCATTTATGGTACTGGAAAATCTGTGTGTGTGCTGATTTGTCACCTTGCCACTCTCAACTTATGGTCAGCACAACTCCAGTGGGCACTTACAGTCAATTTGTTTCAAGGCACGGCGTGATTCTTTTAGAGAAGATTGTGTGAGAAACGAAGGCATATAAGGTCACCGAGATCACAGGTCTAACTGGTTCAGGAATTCTAGGGAAGAAACTCTGGGGAAGAGCTAATTTTCTAAGTGATTAACCAGGAAATGCTCTTAACTTTCTAACCCAGCATTCTGTTTCAAGAGCAAGGCCTCCGGACTTGGACCATCCATCACACTTAACAGCTTCTAATTATTTTATATTAATGGGAGCATTCTTCTATTTTCATATCTTTAATTTTAATGATTCATTATTATAAATGATAAAGTTTTGTTAATATATCACTTATTTAAATGTCTTCTAAAGAAAAGTATTTAACTTGTTTAATATATTTATAAATGCTGGTAGATTTAAGAGTTTTAAAACTTTATATTTTTATTGATATTGTAGGATAGAAGGATAAAGGAGATGTGTGTAATATTTTTTGTTTGAGGGGAAAATATACAATATGCGAACAAAAACATTAAGAGATTTAAAACAGTGCCTTATTATTTTAGTTTTTACATTCCATAAGTACAAATTCTCATCTATGTCAGATATTGTGCACAAATTTTGGGATAAACTGATTAGTAGTCATTTAACAGAAGCTTTACCTCCAATATTTTTAATAGTCTATGTCTGGTTTAAGCTTCTGAGGGAATTTTAGACAGTGGGATAGACGCTAATGTTTTTATCTCACCCTTCCGTAGGACACCACATTCGAGCAGTAGGGCCGCGGGACTGGTTTTTAGAAGAGGTATTTTTGTCGTTCACTTTCTGTGGTTGATCCCTTCCTTGCTCATCACAGGACAGCAAGAAACTTTCTGATTTAAAGTCTTTTAAATTGGCTAGGACTTTCTTACTGGATTGTGCTTTAGTTTTCTGTACTACAGATACAAAAGGAAAGCCTAGGAATGTGAAAGTAATTAAAAAGAAAAGGCACTTAGTGATAAAATTACTATGTTAGCATTGTGGGTATAACAATTCATTAAATTGCATTGTGCCTTTCCAATGATGTCAAACCCTAGAAGTGTTACAGAGATAGTAGTTTTTTTTTTTTGAAAAGGATGAGCTCTGTATTGGTGACTCAGTTTAGATATGAAAGGAGGTTCTGAAAAGTGACCTGTTTGGTCCATCTGATTCTACTAGTTGATGTCCACACGATGGGCATTTATTCATCTTTATTAGCAAGGTTTAAAAAATGACCAGATTATCAAGACTCCTACATCTTTTGGCCAGACTATGTCTTTTGGCAGAGTATGTGAAGAGGAGACCCAATTTCCAAATGAAGGAACTTGGCTTTTTCTCTGTCATGTTGAAAAGCTTATATACCGTGGTGCTATTTCTTCCTGTAAATATGCCTTTCTTAGCTTTGTATGTGTTGAAAGAGATAATATATTTTGAGGAACCTGTGTCAAGTAGGAACCTTGGCGTGGATTTGGTTTCAGTGGTTTTAAGGCTTAATTAACTAAATGCCTTTATCAGCTTTCTAAACTTTTTAAAATATGTGTATGCACGCAACAGACCAAGGAGCTAGATCTCCTGCTATCCTCACATGCCTGCTGCCTATCAACTAAAACTATCATCACTGACTTGGGTAAAATGGAAAAAGATAAAATAAAATCTTGGTGTGAATTAGCCAGTCGGGTCTGACACATACTAACAGGGTTCCTGACTCGCATTTCAGTATTTCAGCACCTTGAGCATGATAAATTTTAATCAGTCAACAATAAAGTAAGCGTTTCAACTTGACTTGTTGTCTTGCTTGTTTTTACTGTTGAAGTGGTGATTATTGGAAACCTCAGTCATTATGACTATTAATCATAACAGTAAAGTTCAAAAGAGAATGTACTCTGTTTTTCAAAGAACTGGAGTTTTTAAGAAAATATGTCCTGGCTTTTTAATTTTTTCATTTGCACTTGAATAGAGGTTGAATTTTTTAAGTGCCATTAAGGATAAGGACAATTCTTAGACATATTTCTAGAAACCTAGTTTTTTGGTAGAGGGTGAATGGTCTTCAGTAACTAGTAAATCCAGATGTGAAAGTAAATACTGAGGGGTGGCTTGTCTTCTGTGTAAAAGTGGGTGGTAGATGTCAGAGAGATGGGCATTCCATTACCACAGTGATGGCGTCTTTATGATGTCTCCGTGGGAGCTGTGGTGTACCAACCCCTGAGGGATAACTCCAAAGCTTAAAGCCAGAGAATAATTTTTCTTGTTTGTCAGTTCCAGTGACCCAAACAAACACAGTATATCAGTGAACTAAACACAGAGATGTTTGGTTTGATCCTTAGTGTCTCAGGGTACCCAGGTTCATGATACATATTATCATTATTCCCAGATCTTAGAGTTTCCTTAAGAGAGCGCAACCACATTTCTATTTTTACCTTCTTTCAACTAAATATGTATATTAACTCAGGTTTGGTTCTCTTAATTCCTTTGAAAGATTTAAGCAGAAATACGTAAGGCAAAGTCCATTAGTAGCTTACTTTTCTTTAGTTTAACTTTAAATATATTTTTGCATACATCATATAGAACAATGCGTATTTTGCATTATTTATGCTGTACTATTATATGGCATACATAAAATAAAAATATAAAACCATAACAGATTTTTAAATTCCAGAAGAATTAGATCTATTTCCGTTCTTTAAAAAGGAGCTATAAAAGGTCTATACTTACATTATGTTCTTAATGTCCAACCAATAAAGAGTAAGTGCAAATTAAGAATTTACATCAGAATTTATCTCTCTACTCTAGGTTAGTTATTAGGCCTAAAGTGTCAAAACTATCCCCATAAACCTTCCTTAGGGAAAAACTGCTCACAGTAAATAGATTACTCATATTTTTTTTTCTTTTAGAGGTATTATGTCATTTAATCTTTACAACAAACCTACAATGCAATTATTATTATCCACATTTAGCAAATGATCAATTTGTACAATTCATTCGTACAATTAAAAAAATTTAAGATTGATGTTATATGCTTCTTACCACAATTTAAAGAAGCACATAACAAATCTTAACCATTTTTCTTTACAAATCTGAACAATCTTTAAGTGTACAGTTCAATAGTGTTAACCACATTCACATCACTGTATGTTTGTACAATTTGGAAAGATTTTTGGCAGAGATCAAAAAATGTTAGTGACAAATATAATCTGGTAAATTTGAAAATTCAAATTTTAGAAACATATTAGAAATGCATTATTTCTAATGACAAGATTACTGGAAAGGCTGTAGTTCATGAATGTAGTAATCAGTCAAAAATTAGTTTTCTTTTTCCTACATTCTTCTCATTAGGCATATATACTTTACCCCTTTGCTGGTACTTATGACATAGACTTACCTGCAGTCTTGCATTGAGGATGTAAGCCTAGTCCATAGTATTATTTCACCTCCCAAAGATGCAAGAAGAACATAGCGGATTCTAGACCTCTGACATCAACCTGATCTAAAAGCTCCATAGAGGCACAGTTTAGAAAAGAGCTATTAAATTTAAATCAGTAAGAGCTGAAGAAAAACTATGCATAAAATAGAGTTCTTGCCAGGATTGTAGACATAAGAACAATAAATCAGTAAGTATTATAGCACAGGATCATTTTATTCTGGCTTTGTGCCCTTGATAGACACTAAAACCCGGAAAGAGCAGAAATCTCTTTGAATTTATATTTGCAAAATCTGTGTCTATCTTCTGGGCTTCCTTTTTTTTTTTCCTCTCTCTATTTCCTCATACCACTGCGCTCTTAGGTGCAGAATCTGCTTAGATATCTCTTTGAGTGGCCCTGATTTACGTGTGGTAGTTTGCCTACCCAGAGAAAGGAATTGAGGATTGAACTGGATGCAATTTGGCTGTGGCTCAATAGAGGGAGTAGAGGAGCTGAGAGAAGAGAGAGCAAAAGAACGTGTCTGGTTAAGTGTGTGCGCGCCCGAGAGCCCCAGCCGGAGCCAGCCAGCAGGAGGAGGGGCAGGATGGGGGGTGGTTGCCTCCAGCTGCTCCACCCTCACTTTGTGTCAGCAGGTAGAGAGCGTGATTGCAGTCTCAGGGGAGGGAGGCCGAGCTAGAACACCAATTACAAACCACAGGCTTCCTCCTCTAGGGAGGTGATCCAGAATTGTCTTTCTGGAAGGGAAGCACTCGAATCCTTCCGAACTTTCCAAGTCCATCCATGATTCAGAGATACTGCCTTCTCCCTCTGGGATTTTCTGTGTTCCTGGTAGTGAACTGTTGCTTTGCTTCTTTTCTCTTTCAAGATTTGACCATTTTATATGCTGTTCGGGGAGAAAAAGAACTTTGGTTAGAAAGGCGATTGCAGAAATGACTTTGGATTCTCTCTAAGTGTTTTTAGAGTTCTTGGGGACAGTAGCTCTAACCCTGGACTGAGTTTTTGCCTTTGACCTGCATGGATTATTTTTTCAGGCTTCGGAATTTCTCGGCACCTACCTGCAGTGTGGGGCACTTGGTTTGGTTGCAGAGTGAGAAGGTGGAAGAATGAGCTGTACTTGGTTAAACAGTTGAAATCTTTTTTGAGCAGGATCTATAAAAGCATAATTGAATTTGTTTCACACCCGTGGATTCCAGTGGGCCCGACAGCGCAACAGGTTTGCAGATTTCTTTTGAAATTCTTTTTTTTCTCCCTCTGCCTCAGCAAAAGAAAGAATCTGTATAGCAGGTTCATGTTCAATTGCTTGGCTTTTCAGCACTTACTCTGAAGACTTTATAAGATTTTTAAAGTTTGACCTCTGAACACAGTGGGCTTTGTGATTGAAGTGCATTTATGTTTACTTTACTAAGGATGCACATTTTAAAATTTTAAAATAAGATTTGGTTTGTACAAAGACCCAAATTCTCAAGTGTGCCTAGAGATAGCACAGATCTACCCTGCTCAGGCTTTTTACTTTCTCAGAGTATTCTGCTTAGAGCCTGTAGGCTAATCACCTCCCTACTCCCCCTATCTTTTATACCCCACCCCCTCAAGGCATTTGAAAACGTGTCAGGAATAGTCCTTTGTTTTACTTATGAACCTAGAAAATTACAGATTATAAAATCGGGATAATAAAGTAGTTTCCAAAAGCATCTCGTGGGAAATCAAAGTGCTTGGCATTCTCAAGCAGGAGAGCAAAAGCTGGAACTCCTAAGAGAGAAAGAAAAGTAAAGATAGAAATACGGTTTTTTTAACTGGGAAAAATAATCAGAAAGCTAACCTTTTCAAATATTCTTCTAATGTGAAAGTTGGAAAAGGTTGTGAGGCTCAGGATTATCCTGTAATACATGAAGACATAAATTACCACCTAATTTACAAGCAAATTTAGGTAGAACATTAAAACATTATAGTATATTTTAAGTTCATGAAAAGCATAAATTCAAATGGCCTAGAACTTTGGCCACATTGAAACGCAGTTGAATGTGTAAACTTTTATGAATACATGTCGGAGCATCTGTAGACATCTCTCAAGGTGTGACCTGAAGCGTTGTTCCCTCTCCTTCCCCATTTGAAAGAAAAATTCTCCTGGGATCTTTAGCCTTTTACCACTGACAAATTTTGTGACTTAAAAAGGACCATCTCTCCACTTTCTGAGCTGGAGTTTTTTTATTCTCACCTTCAATGCATGGCCTTAGTTGTTTACTTTGCCTTGTTTTGTTCATTAACATCGGGTTTAGTGGCTCAACAACTTGATGCATATGGAAGACCAGCACCAAGTGATCTGACATAATAAAAATTCAGGATGTGACATTCAACCTCAAGTGAAGTTGGAAATTCCAAAGAGAAGTGGTGTTATCTTTACTAATAATAGTGAAGATGGGAGAAAATGGCATACCTGCAGCAGAAGTGGGCTGAAAACACCCTCTTCCCTGCCAGATCAGGAATGCCACCTGTTCTCGGGAATATACTTTAGAGACAAGAAGGGCCAAAACTATGACTGGGGTTTCTGAAACTGAAGCATAAATTCTCTCTTCCTTCGTTTGTCTGGATCCGAGAAGCTGTGTTTGGTATTGGCTAGTGCAAGCAGTATGTATGGCCGAAGTGCACTGCTGCAGCTGGTAGCATGAGTGGTGGCCACCCGCTGCAGCTGGCTGCCCTCTGGCCCTGGCTGCTGATGGCTACCCTGCAGGCGGGCTTCGGACGCACAGGACTGGTGCTGGCGGCAGCGGTGGAGTCTGAAAGATCCACGGAGCAGAAAGCTATTATCAGAGTGATCCCCTTGAAAATGGACCCTACAGGAAAGCTGAATCTCACTTTGGAAGGTGTGTTTGCTGGTGTTGCTGAAATAACTCCAGCAGAAGGAAAGTTAATGCAGGTAAGGGCACCTTTCTTATACTTCACTTTCCATCTGTCTGAAATATGCCTTTCTCCTTTTGTCTCCCAAACCAAATACTATATTCAAGGGCTTCTGTGGCTTACCCTTTTTTATTTGCTCCGTCTTTTAAGGATATTGCCTCATGGGCATTCTAAAGCGAATTCTGACTTTACACTCGACAAGAACCATATAAATCCTACAGTTTAGAAGCACACCTGCTTATTTTTAACTCTGGTAATTACATTGTGTTTTTAGATACACATAGTAAGACCTTTCTTTGCAGGTGATACATTCTGGACATCATATTTTGACAGATAAACTGTATAGGCTTGTATTTAATCGAGGACTGTTTAAATTTGAAGCGAGCCCTAGGGAGGTTGATTTTAATGGTCAGCAGCACCCTGAAATTCTGGAATGCCCTTGGAGCATATTCGATCACTGTGTCACGTTTAAAATTCAGTCACGCTTGAGTGCTACAGCTGGCTTCACACCACAGGCGGCACCCTGTGGCTGAGCCCAAAATGGAGAGGCCTGGGTTACAAAATGGACACAAGGTGTGAACTTGCCTCCTGGTCCCTTCGGCATTGTCTCTACATAATTTTTATGCTTTGCAAACACTTAAAACTTAACATTTTTTTATCGACGCACAGAGTTTCTCGGACACGGTTTTTCAGGCTTTTCGGCCGTGAATTTTGCCTGTAACTCATTCATAGCCAGCTCTTTCTGTGTTGAATTTATGGACTGAGGAGGCCCACCGTGCCTCACAGGCGAATTGCTTATCCCGCCCGGTGAGGGCAGAGCCTAGAGGGCTGATCTTTGCAATGTGGCCTCCCAGGGTCTTATTCCATAAAATTATGTTGTTTGTTTATCGATTAAACATTATTTTATGAAAGGACACCTCTTGCTGTATCTCTTGGACACAGGTTAAAATGTTGTTAAATATGATTTATCTCAGCATCCAAGCTCAGATTTCTATTTTATGGTATGAACAGAACCAAAGTCTGATAGGAATTTTAATTCTGGTCTCTTTTGAGAAAGAAGGTGAGCATTTTGAACAAATTCTAGAACTCCCTTTCCAGACATGAATTTTACATTATGGTTTAGTGGTTCTTCATGATGACCTTTTAGGCAATATTTTGAAGCTGGGGTAAGTGGAGGAAGAATGGGGCGAAATGGAAGGCCCTGCTATTTAGAAAAATAAACAGGGCAAGAGAATGTATCTGGAAAAAAATGGCTTAAGAATTTTTGCACAAGAGTCTAATCATTTAATTTGCACTCTAGGATGGCATTAGGAAGATTTAAAAGTTGAAACATAAGTCATTTTGAGCACAACAATTAGAAAGGCATCTTTCTTTCTGACCATGCCTAGTTAGTACCCTGAATCCTGCAGTATGGGCTTCGTTTTATAACCTTAGCTACTTTACTGTGCAACTCTGTTTTGGTCCCTGAGGTCTTGGGGAGCTGTACTAAGCTTTGTGCCTTATTAATGTCCTGTGGCAGTAGCATGTTCAATGGGTTAATTATATACTGCATAAAATAGTCCTTTTTAATTTAAATGCTTTCTTCTGTCATAAAGCTCTATGTAAAGTTTCTGTCTATTCACAGAGGAAAAGGTATATACGAAGCACTAGCTGGCATTCTCTTTGCCACTTATTATTTTGTCAGTCATTATCATATCTTCTCTTATTCTGCCCTTTTCCTCATGGTAACATTTGCTAATTTTTTAAACTGTTAATATTGAGCCTATTAGCATACTATAAGTGTTGTTACTTTATTTTGAGAAGAGGGAATTTCATTGTATCCATTATTTAGTAAGGCCTCTCAGGCTTTACAGAGGTTTGTCCTTGGCAATTTTCAGTCTTTCTTTACCTTTTCTGTCCACACAAGCATCTTCTAGGTCATTACTAAATAAACTTGTAAACTAACCTAGCATTAATCTCTCGTGACTATCTGTATTGTTCCTGGATTATTGTCTATGAATCAATTTTTAGTCCAGAGTAGTCACTAAATTGTCTTCATAGTCTCTTATGAGACAATTACGTTTTAAAAAACAACCTTTTGAATGGTCAGCATCAGTTATTTTTTTGTCCCCTATTGAATTAACTCTTCCAAAGAACTCGGGTGTGTTGGGGGCACATGGTTTTACGCGGCTGGAATCCATGCTGTTCATTCCTTATCAGATCATGCTGCAGCTCGGGTTTACTCATCTGTGGTTAACCAAGCCTGCCCTGCAACAGGAGTTCTGTTTGTGTCCCCTAGAGCCGTGCTTTGCTGCCCTTCAGCTTTCTTGGTGAATAGCTGTACCCTGGTGTCACAAATCTAAAGGGCTCTTCCCTGTTGGCTTTAAGGAATTTTGGACAATTCTACGCATTCTTCTACCTATGAATGAATTATTCTAGCTGCCTGGTAATTTGGATTGTCTCCGAAGGCTCAGTCAGGTCTTTGTAGACCCGAGGATGCTCTGGATTGGGAAATGTGAAGGTATGAAAACAGGGATTTAAAAAAAAAAAATACTTGTGGTTTCTGGAATTTCCAGAGTGTTTCAGAAAAATCTAACATTCTGCTCAATTAATTCAAGGTAGGTACAATTTCATAAGGAACAGATTAACTAGATTTTCACTTATATTACAATTTTAATTTTTCTTAGACAAAGAGAGACATCCCTTGACAGTGTGCCCCTAATTTGTTTAGTAATAAAATGGACCATAGAATTGTCTCTAAAATAATCGTACTGTGTCAACTTCATCTGATGTGTGTACAAGGACAGTGAAGTCCAGGCCTTGGTGAGTTCTTGTCCTGAGTTTTATACCTCACTGTTTGTGCTTAGGTTTCTTTTTACCCGCAGGAATACCCATCTTACAAGATACATTTAAAGTTTGAAACTGTAAATATTCTTTTTAGAGTACTAAAAGAAAGTTAAAATAGAAGAGGAAATGTAGCCTTTGCTATTTCTTCCATTTTAAAACTCCCCATCTTAGCCCTGACCAAGTTAAATTGTTTTTCTTTCTTTTCTGCCCAAGAGCTGCTTCTTTGCATTATCAGAGCATTTCACGTCCCTGTGCGCGTTTGCCATCTGGCCAGCGTCTCCTTCTTAGGTTTGCCCTGCATTTGCCACAGTCTTTGTCACTTTCTTTCTTCTGATTGCCTTCCACTTCTTTGTCTGTGTTTCCACTTCATATTTGTATTTAGGATAACCTTCTTTCTGCTGCTATTCTGCTCAGTTATTTTCCTAACTAGCCATCAAAAATCCATGTCAGAAATATGTTTAACTCTGTATAGTGATGGATGTTAACTAAACTTATTGTGTAATTATTCTACAATATATACCTATATCAAATCACGTTTATACCTAAAACTAATATAATGTTATTTGTCAGTTATATCTCAATTAAAAAAGAGACAGAGAAAATGGGAGACCCCAAAAAAATCCATTTTAAGGAAACTTTCCAGATTTCCTCATTACTTGGCTGGTGACTGATAAAGAGAACTAAATAATAGTGATTATAACTTCTTACACCCTTTCATTTATTCCTTTGACTATGTTCTCCTGGTTTATAGCATTGTAGATGGGAAACGGACTGGAGCCTATGCATTGTCTAATTATCCAGTTTTCTAGTGTGTTTACTTCTTTTCCATGCTTGTTTATATTATTTCTAGTAATACGGTTGCTACCACTTCTAAAAATGATTACAGTCTTATTTTCTTTCTTAATATTTTTCCTTATTCATAAATATTACTAATTAGAGGGACAACTCAAATGAATCTTTTCTTCTCAAAGCAAGAGCTAGAGGATCTGAATATAGTGCGAGAGAGGTCACCAATTGGACTGTTAGACTCTTCCTGCTCAGCTGGTTGTCCTGGATTGTCTTAGACTTCAGGATAGAGTGGTGATCAAGATTAGACCGTACTGGCCTGAGGCTTCAGACCTCCAGTGGGAGCTGTGGTGCATCCGCATCTGGGCCACAGCAGTGAGCACCTCCTGGACACCTTCCCCCTTGCATGAGGTCTCTCTGCTTGCCCCTTCGTTTACCTGTTAGTCAACACCTCATTGTCTCATATTTGCATTTTTACTTTATTTGTGGTCAGGTCCTGAAATGAATTATTTGGGAAGGGAGAGAAAACTTTATTATAAAGTTTTGGACAAAGCCAGAGAGATAATGCTGTATAGCAAAACTATAGTTGACAAAGCAACTGAACTCTGACTCAAGGGACTGACTTTCATTTCTGACTCTGCCACTACGTTGGCTGGGTGACTTGGGACAAAATGGTTCACCTTTCTAGGCTTTCAAGTCTATATCTGTAAAATTGAGGCACTGAAATATAATCATGACAAACTTGGGCTGTGATCGTTATACATATTAGCTCATTGAATCTTCATAATAACTTCATGAAAGAAATGCAGTACTTTTATTTTTCACATTTTACAGATAAAGAAACTGGAGCTTAAACTGTTGGTATCTGCCAAGGTCATGACCGTAGCTAGTAGGTTGCATAGTTGGAACTTGAACCCTAAAGCCTGTGCTTTCCAGCTCTAAAATTCTATACATCTAAGAATGCCATAGATGAACAGAACACCAGCAGAGGCTTTGTATGAATGATTAATTCCTTTCCACAATAGAAAGGAATGATAATAATAAGTACTATTCTCTGAGATTGATCCAGAAAACACGATATCCTGCTAACTTCCAAAAACCTCTGTATTTCTTCTATTCTCTCATTGTGTTTCGTTTGCGAAGATATTTGTAAAGCAGAATGTTCATTTACTCACTACCTCCCCTTTAACGTACCAATGTCTTCTTCTTCCTTTTATAACAGCCTACGGTAAATTATCTAACATAGGAACCTACCATAGCCTTTGAAACAACATGCATTTAACTGTCATTACTCAAGTTCCTAAGAAGCAGAGATTTCAAAGATTTTTGCATGGAGGCCAGCCTTTTAAAGAAATGTAAATATTCAAAGTACAGTCAACTCTCAGTTACTTATGTTAATGGAGGTAGGTGCAGAGAATCCAATTAATTCGTAATTGACTTTGGAACATAGTCAGAAGTGCCCAGCAGACATCATTCCCCTGTGTGCACAGTCTCGGGTGCGCGCCTCCTGCGGTGCCAGCTCAGAGCCTTCTGACTTGGCTTTGTTGTTAGAAGCCTGGCACCCAGAGGAGAGAAGGAAGCTGCAGGATATTTTTAATGACAAATTTTCACGTTAAGAAGATAGCTCTTTTATAAGCACTGATCCAACAGATTTGCATATACGGTGGTTTCATACCTCATGTGGCTTCCAAGCAAAGATTTTGTATGTTCCTATCTCTGCGGTCAGGAGGAGGTAATGAATGAGCCATGCCCTGGTTATTGTCCCTATCAGTCTCTTTAGTGTTCAGTTAGCTGGTTCTGGGGGTAGGTATGTCATTGGCTTTTGTAGTAAAGTATGCATGTGCGTGTGTGTGTTATAATTTTCTCTGTCTAAAACTTAGCCATAGCTTACTTTTTGTAGAGTATTAAGGATATTCCTGGGACTTATGGTTAGGCTTGTTTTTAATAGGCTTTGCCTTTATATTTTATTCACTGGAAAGTGTTTTGGGGACCTTGTTTTGTTTTTCTCTATTATTCCCTTGAAATTGCTAAGTACGGTAGAGGAAAAAGACGTATAAGTGACCAACACTACTATAAATGTCCTGTCAGGAACCCGAATTGGTAACAGGGGATTGTTAGAGAAGAATGTGGTAATGATGCTCCATTGAATTACATATTTTCTTCCAAGAAGCTTAAAACGGTTCACTAATATCTGCAAGCCAGATAAGAACAGGTGATATTTACTTCCTTTTACAGAAAATAAAACGAAATTGGGAAGAGAAAGCAAGTAAGTTACCCAAGAACAAAGCTGCATCAGGATGGACCCACTCTGCTTTGTAGGAAATAGAGGAGAGTCCAATTTCTAAGGCATCTAAGGATGTGGACTTCTCATGGATCAGTTCTACTGAGTGAAAATCCTGCAAAGCTAAAATATGATCCGTGGCCGAGATATTCTCTATTTGTTTCTATGCTGCTCCATGTGATCATTCGGTCAAAAAAACTATTGGTGAAACAGTTTGCCAACGTTCTGTCTCGAAAAGCCCTGTGAGCTAATGCTCTGACCAGCATTCATTGCTCCTCGGAGAAATGGAATTAGAGTAGAAGCCAGTCTTTACAGGGAGCCCAGGGCTCTTCGAGATCTGGCCTGGCATCCCCCCCCACTTCCCTCCTCTCCCCTTCGCTCTGCTCTAGCACTCTGACCTCCCATTGTCCTTCAGTTAAACAGGCAGACTCCCCCTCAGGGCCTTTCCCCTTGCTAGTCCCACGTACACCCCAGTTATTTTCTTCTCTTAGTCTTTCTGATGACACCCCAGGTGTCAAATATTCCTTCTCAGTGAGGCTTGCCTAGACCATTCTACTTCAAAGGACCCTTCCTATTCCCCCCAAATCATATTCTCCTTCTCTGCTTTCTTTTTCTTTATAAACTTATTGCCATGTGACATACTGTAATGTTTGACTGCTGTCGTGTGTCTACCCTCATAGATCATGAGCTCTGTGTCTCTAGTTCAGAGCTGTATTCTTGGGAATAGTGCCTTAGTATATACTTAGGTAGTGCCTCAGACATAGTAGGTAGTCAGTAAAGATTTATTGAATGAATATGAGGAACATTATGGTGGTGCTAACTCTGATTGCTAGGGAAGAACTTAAGGGTGAAACAGATTTATTTATGTCATCCTATTTTAAGTAGACCATGAGGTCAGTTCTTTTGAGTGCTTTGGGTTTGGTATATATCATGCTGTTTTCCTTTACTCCTCTGTCTTCCTGGCAGCGTCTCCTAATTCAATCATCCCGTTTTACAGAGGAAGAAACAGACTCAGAGATATTAGTGGTTTGCCAGTCAAAGAACTGCCAATCTACTGCCACATCTTACTGGCCAGTATTTTTGGTAAACCTTCTTTATTTATTTTAAATTCTGTTGGGTCGTTGCAGGGAGATTAAAACACAGATGTTGGCAGATATTTTCTCCCTAGCACTCCATTAAGAAGATATTATAGACTACCACAGGGTCTCTTTCCTCTTTGGTCCATAGGCAGTTAGAAGACGTACTTTAAAACAAGCGAACGAACGGAAAATACCTTGCTGCAACTTCGCATTGCTTTATGTGGTACAATGTCATTTATTCTGCCATGGAATCACTGTTCAGCAACAGAGGTCTCTTTATGAAGTGTAGACTGGGAATCTTACTGACAGGGGGTTGCACTGGATTCTCTCGATATCTTAAAATGTGGGCTGTCTACTGTGTACCAAAAGCTGTGTGGCAGGTCCTCTAGGATCACAAAGAACAACCCCAGCCTAGCCCAGCTGAGGAGATTCAACCTGAACAGCAGAAGGCAGCACGTGCCGGATGCCAGGTGAGGGGTGCCCGCACAGACACATTGGAATGCTGATTCACACGTTCTCAGGAGTCATTTAAATGACTTCTGTAATTCTGTCTTCAGATATCCCCTATGACCGAAGAGAAAACAAAAAATATAAACTTTTAACCCAGGCAACTTAAAGCTGGAGGGCGAGTAAACCAGTCATACCTTCTCCTTTTCTCTGTTATCAGTTAAATATAGGTTATGATATGGCCTGTATAAACATTTCTGTATGTGTGATACTCATCTGCAGTGTTTTGTTTAGAAGTCCAAATAACTAAACATCATGCTTTCTTTTCAAATTCCAAACGGACTTCCTAAAATGTGCAAGAAGTTCCTGCTAAATTATAGTAAAATTAAAAAGAAAAGTTGAGCCATAAATATAATTTGACATATTGGGAGTTCTTTTGAATTGATAATCTCACAGACTCACTTTTAATTCTTCACAAACTGCATAAGGAAGAAATAAATAGTAAGACTGTAGAATGTGAAGAGTATATGAATATCATCTTGGTTCAGCAAAATTTGTTTTTTATGCCAAGATTTTTAAAAATTGATTTCAGTCATTAGTACCTGTTATTCCCATTCTCTGAAGTTTGTTGATTTTAGTGTTATATGAGGCATATAGAGACCAACTCAAGAAGAATGTATACATATCTGCTATGACAACGTTAGGGTATTACTTGCTGTAAAGTTTGTAAACTGTATGGTATACATTACATATATTTTTATCATCGTTAGAGATTATATAGAATTTAGTTGTCCCCTTTGGGTATATGAAAAGTCCATAGGTGCTTTATGTCCATTTAAAAAGCAAAAGCAGCTCTAACCTGCATGGCTTGGTTGGTTGGGCATCGTCCTGCCAGGTGAAAGGTCACTGGTTCGATTCCTGGTCAGGGCATATGCCTGGGTTGTGGGTTTGGTTGTCCCTGGTCAGAGCATGTGCAAGAGGCAACCAACCAATGGATGTTTCTCTCCTCTTTTTCCCTCCCTTCCTCTCTCTCTAAAAATAAATTAATTAAGTAAATAAGTAAATAAATAAATCTTAAAAAAAAAAGTAAAAGCGAATCCCTTAACCTTTCATATGTTGAGGTAGAGTTACTAAATAATCTTTAAGATCCTTTCCAGCTCTAAACATTTATTTATTTAAATATTTTAATGTCACTATTTTATTTTACTTTTATTATTTTTTACTTTTTTATTGAATTTATCAGGGTGACCTTGGTTAATAAAATTATATGGGTTTCAGGTGGTATTTCTATAACACATCTTTTGTATATTGTGTTGTGTGTTCCATATCCAACAGCTCTAAACGTTTATAGTTTATGCTTATTCTAGAAATACTTTATATATTAAAGGGGCATGTAACTTACTTATTTATCTCTTTTCCATGAGATAAAATTTGGTAGTTGGTACAAAAGAATCTGGCCAAATTACTTAAAGCCACACAAAAGATTGGTAGCAAAACTAAGCATCAGTCTCAACTGTATTCCTCTTCCTCTGGTCCTTTGCTGTCTTTACATTCAGTTAACACACACACAAAAGTTTTTCTGTGGAGCTTTGTCTTTTAAAATATCTGTAGTGGATTGAGGACCCTTTTTCTGAATCCTTCAAGGACGTCTCAGTGGCGAAACCACTCTGACTTCAATCACTTCTATCACAAACCGACATCTAAGTGAATCTGAATCTCTGGGAAGGACCCTAGTAGTGGAAGGAGAATGATGCATCTGATCCTGAACTTCTTTGTGCAGTTGAATTTTTAGAGATAAGCTGAATAGTTCCTGTACTATAAATAAGATTTGAGAACAGCTGGTAGATGTGTGAGGCGGGGGGACAGAGTTCTAGTGTGTGAGCATCTGGAGACACCTGGGAGGAGTGAAAACCGGGCCATCTGATTAGCAACTGTGCCGTGATATTAAACCGTGACTTTCTGCATTGTGTGTCCCTGGAGTTGGAAAACTGCTGGCAAAAAAAAAAAAGGGCTGGTGCTTTGCTGAGGGCCATCCAGTAGACACAAAAGCGTCTTCTTAGAGGCCTGCAGCAGAGCAGCTTGTACAGGCAGGCCCGGTCCTCTCAAAGACTGGGAATCAGATTCTTTCCCCAGGGGGTTTCCAACTAGTTTGCACTTCAGAAAAATTTTTTCTTTCTCCTGCTATTTACGCCCTGCAAAGAATTTTCTTCCAGCCAAAGAAATTGTTTTATAATCAAAGATTCTTGTCCTTAGTTGTTGGACATCAAAGAAAGTTTGGAGGAGACTGGGGGGATTATGTGAGTGCTTAGAATTTATTTTGAATGCAAAGTTGCAACATTAGCAAGGCCCCCAAAGAATATACTCATCTCAGAGCTGGGAGAGAGCCTAATGTCACTGAGTCTCTATTCTTTCTTGCAGGGATATACCCCTAAGGTACAACTGAGTTGAATAGCCCTATCTGGACTTAACTTCTGAATGTCTGGTTTCTGAGGTCCTTGCTGGAAGAAGCAGCCTTCCTCTACCTGCTCTTTTACAACTTGGTATTGGGAAACCTCAAACTCTGTTGATAAGCTTGAAACAACAACAAAAACACCTTTTTAAACCTTCAGTGCTTCAACTCTTGGGGATTTCGGGTTTGTCTCAGGGCTGTTGATGATATCACCGGTGTTGGGAGCCACATTCCCTGCATACCCCACTGTCTCTGAGGTGTTGATGATGTCATTTTCACCCACAAAGGGAAACCTTAGCACCCTGAGGGCCTGAACTCAGGTCTTGGCAGGTAAATGAAGGAGGAACTTACTTTTGGATTTAAACTGTTTGACTGAGTCAGGCATAAAGAGGCACAACCATGTTAAGTGCTAGCTTCACAGTCTCATCCCTGGGCCTGAATAGACCATTTGTCATTTAGGGAGAATTAAAACTGTACCTTTAAGAAATTATTTACTGGATAAGAACAATGATTCATTTAATATTTTAGTTCTGGCACTTGGGGACGTTTATAGGGCATTGTTCTCCCAGATTATGGCTCCTTCTTAAATATCCTTCTCCGAACCCATAAATTTTTCCAAGCTGTTCTGGAACCCATTATAGATTATCTAACTTTTTTTCCTAGAGCAGATTAATAACAGCAAAAACAAGAATTAGGAAAAAAAATAAAGCGAGGGATAGATCAGATGCAGGCCGAATTATGCCCTGGGCAAAGTACGCTCTTGTTATTTTAATCTTGGCTCTGTGATTATGAACAGAAAGAAGTATGTGCTCTAGAAGACTTCCAATCTCTTCCTAGCCCTTCATCACAACCACAAAGTAGTGGTTGGAAATAGAATTCCAGGAACACCAAAAATGCTCACAATTTCCAATAGTGGCAGCTACAGTGCTCCCACAAAGATTCTTTGAGCACTCGTCCTCAGAGCCTTCCCGTAGTGGTCAGGAGCCCCACCGTCCGCACCAAGGCTGGCCCTGAAGACAGACCTGGTAAAAATGTCACTTGTCTGTCTTTGCCACCAGAAACAGCCTTTTATGGTTCTACTCTGTTCTGAACTAACATGCTCTCGTCTTGTTTTAGACAAAGACAGCCTCTTTGACGGAATCACCCACTGCTGAAGCCTCACAAAATTTTAAACGCGCTAGTTTGTACTAGGAAGGTATGTCAGGACGTGCGGGTTAGGCAGGACCTGCCAAAGGTCTTTATTCCACCCAGCCATGCTGACTGGCCTGTGCTGTTCCTGTGCAGGTCTGAGATTACAGTTTGGGGAGTTATTTTACAGTAAGAATTTATGTGTAAATTTCACGGAAATGTAAGTGTCCTTTTAGTTTATACGGGGGAATAAGGAGGGCGTTGAACCGTGGGGGAGGAGCCCAACCTGCAATTGACCTTTTGCGTTTGCATCTTCTTTCTCCTGAGTTGATGTATGCTTGAACCAAATTGGTGTTATTATGTGAAATGCCCAAGTTTTTCAAGCAATATCAATCTTCAAGGTATGGAACAGGATTTGGCATTTTGTTTCCATTTTTATTGTTTTGTTTCTAAAGGGAAGTTTGAGCTGGAGCCTGTCTGGCAGGATTCCATACTTCTACCAAACCACCTGTCCTGACAGAGACAATGGAATCAAAAGTCAAGTTCTTTATGGCTGCACCTGCCTTGTAAGTGCTGCCAGAAGATCTGATTTTCTCCTGTAGCCAAACTCTGCCCAGAAACCATATAGTACCTGGCACCTAGGCAGTGGGTGCACCCAGGCCAAAACTGGGTTGTCTCAATTCCCAGATGACACTACTAGCTCCCCCATTGACTGCGAAGGTAGTTTTTGCATTGCATTCAGTGATTGTTTTACTGTTTAATCAAATGGAAGAGAGAAATTGCTGGGTCACTTGGTTTTTAAGGCTTTCGTGAGGATTTTAACGAGAATGAATCATTTGGCGATTTATTATTTGGAAATTGCCTTCTGCATTTATGCATCTAGTAAACATGAGGGAGAGTGTGATCTATCCACAAGAGACTGGAAACGCGTCTCCGGCGTCGGAACGCCATGCGGCGTTTCCGGGCGCGAGAAGCCACCATTTGTCCCTGCTCCTTTTGTCCTTTTCTTAGGAATGTAAGTTACCCTATTGGCCACCAGTTGAATGTCCTGTGATTAAGCAGTTGTTTCAGAGGCAATCTAACTTCCGTGATGAGGACTTTTTTTCCTTTTGAATTATCAGAGTGTTTCTTGGGTTTCCTTAGGGAAGGATTACTTCATTATCTTCTAACTTTATGTATAACTGGAGGCCTTCTGGCCTAAGAACATAATTTTTATCACCAATCAGATAATTGAAGATAATGTGCCCATCAAATGGTGCTCTTTGCACAGTATCCACATATAATGATATAATGTGATAATAGGGCACAAAGGTCATTCTAAAAGGAGTTGCGACACCCTGCAGTCAAAAGAGCCCTCGGAGTCTTGTGTTTTAATGTCCGCTCTGATCCTTCTTAGCTTTATGACCTTAAGGAAAATGGCTTAACCTCTTTGAGCCTGTGTCCCCGGGAGTAAAATGGGAATAATAATGATAAATAACCCGCCTATGTGAAATGAAATAATGTACGGGAATTGTCTTTGAAAATTGCAAATTGAGATTTTATTATTATCAATAATAATTAGACTTGAGATCCTTTTAAAAAATATTTATTTTTAGAGAGAGGGGAAAGGAGGGAGAAAGAGAGGGAGAGAAACATTGATGTGTGAGAGAGAAACATTGATCAGCTGCCTCTCGCACGCACCTTGACTGGGGACCAGGCCCGCAATCCAGACATGTGCCCTGACCGGGAGTTGAACCGGCGACCCTTCTCTTTGTGGTTACAACACCCAACCAGACACACTGGTCAGGGCTAGAGATCTTTCTTACTCACCTAATTACTGTGAGAAATATTAAGTTTGAAGTTTATTGAATTGGGCCCAGTTAACCTATTCGGATTCAGTTTGGCATTATCCTAAAATAAGTAGGCAAGACTACTTGCATTTTTTAATGTAGCTAAAGCTTCAATTTCAAAGTCTGTAGGCCAAAGGACTGATTAAGTATTACCATAATGTGGTAATAGGTAGCCTCGGTGTCTTAGAGAATGACTAATAGTGTACAGGTTCTGGGATGGGAACTTCAGTTCTGCTGCCGCCTTGCTTGTGCCAGGGTGAATCACTTGCCCTCCCGGGATCTTTGTGCAAGTGGTTGCTCTGCGTCGGTAAGCCCATCCACTTTCTTCCGTGATCACCGACACCACACAAAGCCTCTGTTCATTCTAAGTTTCCTTCCCAGGAGTCAGAGGGATCCTAGAACTGTATTGCATGTCACTCTCCTGTTTTCCCTGTTGGAAAATTTGGAGTATTCTTTTAATGGCTGTGACCCTGAAAGACTTGCTCAGAAAGCTGAAGCTTCAGCTTCCTGTCCACCTTTGCGGGAAGGGAGTTCAGGATTGTGACGCAAACTAATTTACCACTTCATTATGCTTGTGCTATGCTGGCCCCAACATGTAGTTCTTTGAAGCTCAGCAGGTAAGGTTCCGTAGCCTACCTGGAAATTATCCCACAAGTCGCGGAGAGCCCCAGTTCCCCACCTGAGAAATATCGCACCAAAATGAGAGTAAGCCGTTTCAGTCATAGCACCCACCAAATATTTGTGGCGTAGAAGTCATTTTGAGGTAAACATCATCCTTTGAGCCATTTCTGAGACTAATGTTCTGCAGTATGGAAAATCTGTTTCCCATACTGTAACTTTACCAGCTTGCAGTCTCCCCCCGAGTAGGTAAGCAATGGGATAAAGGTAATTACGGGTTTTCTCATCTATTTACCTATTCCCTGTTGTGACTAAACACACAGAGCTTACAGCTCTTTTAGAAACACACTCAGTTACCATTATTACCCTTTCAGCACTTGCACCGCGTTGTGCTCCATCTCAGGCACCGTGTGATGCGGCCTGGTGGGGGTCAGAAGACAAGTGTGGGGGGGGATGGAGACAGAGGGAGGCCGTGCCTTCCCTTCTGTTGGTTTCGGGAAGCTCCCTCCCTCTCTGACGGTACTTCTTGGGGAATACTGTTTTCTTCCCGAGGCCTAGTGAAGGTTCGTGAGAGATGTCTGCAGAGCAGTTGAAGCTCTTTGAAATGAAGGCACGGATAAACTCTCAGCATCACTCTTATTATCATTGAAAGGAAAAGCCAGCATGTGATGTTTTGGGTCACTTCCAGCAGCCTTGTTTGATGTTCCTGGTTCTTTGTTTGACCTTTACCTCTTGATACTTTCATACATTTATTAAGGCTGTTGGACAAAGTCTTGAGATCCTAAGCAGTAGGGTGTTAAGAATGAATGACTGCCAGCTTCCATTTTTATGGGTGAATGCCTGAAAATGTACTTAAAGTAAATAGTTCAGTTTTGGATATCTTGTTCATATTTGGCGATATGGTGGCAAAGTTAATTTAATATCTGATCACTTCAGTTTTTATTTCCAATTCTATTCCTTACCTTAGAACTAGAGTTATATACAACATTTTTTATTAAATAGAATAAATACCAAATTAACTAGGATTTCTTTCTGTACTGTGCTTTTATGAGTTAGAGATAAAAGAAAGAAGCAGATATAAAGAACCTAAAAAACAAATAAGAGACCTGACTGGTGTAGCTCAGTGGATTGAGTGTGGGCCTATGAACCACAAGGTTGCTGGTTTGATTCCCAGTCAGGGCACATACCTGGGTTGTGGGTCAGGTCCCCAGTAGGGGGCATGAGAGAGGCAACCACACACTGATGTTTCTCTCCTTCTCTTTCTCCCTCCCTCCCCCTCTCTGAAAATAAATAAATAATATCTTAAAAAAGAACAAAAAACAAATAAGAGCTTCCTAGGGATTTCCTAGGGACACTATAGTCCAGCCTTATCTCCTATACTTCAGAATATAAATTACTTCATACAAAAATGACCATTAAACGATATCCGCGTAGTGTTTTTTTTTTTTAAGATTATTTATTTATTTATTTATTTTTAGAGGCGAAGGGAGGAAGAAAGAGAGGAAGAGAAACATCAACGTTTGGTTACCTCTTACGTGCCCCCTACTGGGGACCTGGCCCACAACCTAGGCATGTGCCCTGACTGGGAATTGAACCAGTGATGCTCTGGTTTGCAGGCCAGCACTCAATCCACTGAGCCACACCAACCAGGTTGATATCCTTGTAGTATTATAAGAGACCAAAGATACCAAATAAAGGTGAAACTATGTTCAGGAAAATGTATTTAGTTGGGAAAGTATGCCAATACATTTTAGAAAGGGTTTCAAAAGTAAAGATTAAATTTTTTAAATGACTTCCTCCTGGTCCTTGGAAAACTAAATGAATCACAAACTTTTATTTTGTGACTTCTATATTAAAGGGCCAGTGCCCTGATTGGCAGCTGTATTTGAGAAGGGAGTGGGACTATGGCTGAAGTATTTCTGGATGCTGTTGAGTCCGCAGGGTTGCCGTATTGTTCTGTAAAGAAGGGCACTTTCTTCAGAGACCGAGTTGATGAATCGTTTACTGGGTTTAGATTCTAAGTGGTTTTCCTACAATAAAACTTACACACATATGTGTTTCCCCTTGTAGTTTTCCAGTTGAGTTTGTTTTTTTCAAACCCACCCCAATTGATGTATCTCTACACAGAGATTTTAAAAAATTTCTAAACCTAGCTTTTACCACGTGTAAAGTTGGAGAAGAAATCTGAAAATTTCCAGTAGAACCAAAGGAACTCAACAGATTCTACAGGAAATTGAAGATAAGGATGGTGTATAACATGCCAACTACAAATACAAAATTATTTAAAATTAACATCTTGCAAAAACGGCCACCCTGAGACTACTATCGTAATATATGTGTTTCTGTGTGTATACACATAAACTTATCTTATAGACTTATATATAATATTCATTATCTATTATGAATATTATATACTACATTATATATAATGTAATAATGACCTATAATAGGATATAGATCATTAATATGGAATGTAAAATATAGGTATATATTCTAAATACTTGTTTTCAAACCTTTAGGAGAAGCTGCTTCCTCTAAGCAAATCTTGGACCAGTCTCTGCAAATGGCTGCCTTTGGGGGCTCTGGAGCCCAGTTAATTATCTGGCCTTTGACATTTCACTACTGAGAAAACGGTCACATGCAAAGTGGATAACCCGAGGGCAGCTCCTCTCTCTGCATTCTTCTCCCCGAAGCCTGCTCTTCCACTCATGATTTTAGTCAGTTTCACTTAGCAGAAAACAAGTCTAATTTCTTCACAAATGATGGCTTTCTCTCTGTTTCAGCCTCGTCTCAAATTAGCATTTTGGAGCTGAGTTTCGTCTCTTGCCTTTTAAGTTCTGCTCGTTTATCTCTCTTCAGTTATGTTGGCTATCTTTCTCCTTCAGAATTTTAAGCTGCATAATGGTGCTTCTGTTTCTTTTCTCTCATTTTCATTTTGGGGTCATTAAAAAAAAAATCTGGCCCAGCTGGTGTAGCTCAGTGGATTGAGCGTGGGCTGGGAACCAGAGGGTCCCGGTTCGATTCCCAGTCGGGGCACATGCCTGGGTTGCGGGCCAGGTCCCCAATAAGGGCCATGTGAGAGGCAACCATACATTGCTCTTTCTCCCTCCCTTCTCCTCTCTCTGAAAATGAATAAATAAAATCTTAAAAAAAAAAATCTGTGCCCACTGTCAAAGTAAATGACTCTTCTCACTATGGAAATTTATCACTTTTGTATCTTCTATATATATTCTGTTAGTCTAATTTAGGTTGGGCTTGTTCCTTTCCATGCCATGTACTGCACCAGGGTCACTGTATCTGTTCAATAAATGTCATAAAGTAACCATTATTTTGTTGAATCAGTTGCTCCTATTCTTCATCTGTAGACGGTTTTCTACAGGCTGTATTAACAGGCAAGTGCGTTCCAGGTTACGTGCTGACAGCTGTGTCTTCCCATCAGAAAAAGATCCCCCTTTTCTCCCTATCAAATGAAAGCTTAGATTTTAAAGAAAATTACAAAATACAGAAAATGCAAAAGAACTGAAATCACAGCATCTGTGGTTTTCTCTATCCTTAATGGTAAGGCCGCTTCCCAGAGGATTTTATTGTAATACGTTTTTGAAATGTTTAGAGTCATCCCTTTGCAGTTTGTTTAGAATGTAGTTTCTAAGCAGCAGTTCCTGCATCATCTAGAAGATTTTTAGCTAGAGAAAGCGCATTTTTTTCCTTTCTTAAGCTGCAGAACCAGTCTAATCTTTTTTTTTTTTTTAAGTTTGTTTAACACTTGATCTTTATGGCGAGGGACTAAGTTATATGATCTTCCTTCCAAAAGAATGTTTCTCAGACTTTTGTGTTTTATAGCTTTCTGATCTCATTACCATGATAGACTTATTTCTCAGGGAGCTGTGACTGTTTCTAGGAGTTCAAATATATATAGTAATAAACTATCCCTCATAAAGAAGGAAGACCGTCATAGCTACTGCCGTGAGAGTAGGTTTGAATCTTACGTGGATCCAGACCTCTGAAATAATTGAATCACGTGTATGTTTACAGCTAGGGGATTTACCATCACATTGACAATACCCTTTCCATAACCTTTGGACAGGTAGGTCGTGCTATGGCAGACCATTTGGCTGCCTCAAAGCCATTACCTTATATTTTCCCCCAAAGGAATTTCAGATCCTGTTTAATATTTGCTAGTTTTGCTAAGTACTGAAGGCAGAGAGGTTGTAGCAGTAATCTTGTGAAGAAGGAAATCAGGGTTTCTTATCTATTTTCCATATAGTGTCAATCTGTACAAGCAAACTGATTATATGGAAAACTGATAAGGAACTTTGTTTTCCTGTTGGTACACTGGCCTGCACAGCACCATGCTCCCCGGTGGAGAACCCTGTGGTAGAGTTTCGGTTCCCTAGATAAGGTAGAATATCTGTAAAATAGCTAAACCTTTGTGCCTTCCTAGATTTTCACAGCCCTGAAGGCGAGGGTTATTGAGAGGATGAAAGAGAGCCATTTTCCCCACAAGTTCAAAGACACAGCTGCTCTTCCAATGGAGCCGGTGCCTCTTGGACTAGTCCGGGCACCGCAGAGGTAACAACTGCACTATACCCTTCCTGTTGTTATCCTCTAAAGTATTCATCTAGGTGGCCCTTGCCCTTCCCTGTGAATCATCTCAAGTCCACCTACCCTTTTGTTGGCCTGCTTTGAACTTCTCGTGTATTCACCTTTTGTGCAAAGGGCGGGCGCTAAGCAGTGTGTAGAGAGCGTGGGCACGCCGGTGTACTCTCACCTGCGCCGTTCGAGGTGGATTGTTGAACCGTCTTGTTTCTGCACCGCTATCACCCTCTAAGTTCTTGCTCACTTGATTTCTTCTGTTTCCCTAGGAACTTTCTAAATTATTTCTCTCCGTTTGTATAGTATCCAGTGCCTTACTTTTCTCCATTCTATCTGATATCAAGTCATTGATAACCACCTATATAGCGAAGCTGAAGATGTTCTCTTCCCTCTTTGAGGCTATTTTCTAGAAGAGTGTGGGACCAAATTCTAAGGAATTATCTGGAATTTCTTCATAAAAGTCACCATCAACTGATAGAATTTTCTTTTGTAGTTTTACCTCTCAAGTTTCCACTGACTCATATTCTTTCTACAATTTCAGTGCAACCATGATTTTGATTTGTATTCTAAGAATCAAACCGAACGCTAATCTTTTCTCAGGAGAGAACAGGATCCCCGGTAGATGGGAGTCTAGAGAATGTTGGAAGTGCTTCTATGAAGCAACTTAACAATATCCAACTGTGTTTCTATTCAAAGCACAGGGCAAGTAAATGC
>PVJI01012464.1:0-51544 GCA_004026765.1 Micronycteris hirsuta | reverse complement strand
ACTTAACTTTATCCACATGATCTCTCATTATTCCACTGTCTAATCCAAGCTCTTATATATGGTGGCTGATTTCCAAGACAGTGAAAAGGGAAGCTGCAAGGCCTCTTATGTTTCACTTCAAAACATAAAACATAGGATTTATTACTATGAAACAAACCATCCCCAAATAACTCAACCATTTATTTGATTTACTTGCTCACGATTCTACAATTTGGGCAGGAATTGGCCATTTAACAGGAACTGGCTGGGGCAGCTCAACAAAAACTGCAGGATGCTGGATGCCAGGCTTATTCACATGACTGACACCCCAGCCTGGGTGACTGAAATGTGGGGAGACTGGCTGGATTCCTCTCTCCCTGCTCCCTGTCTTATTATTCAGTAACCTAGCCTCAGCTTTTTTACACGGAGGCCAGATCCTAAGAAGTCACAAAAAGAATCTGCAAGGCCTCTTAAAGTCTAGAATTGCTTAGTCATGCACCTCATTTTCACCACATTCTGTTGGTCAAAGCGAGTCCCAGAGCTGGTCCAAATTCAAGGTAAAGGAAATAGACAGCACCTCTTGATGGGAGGATTGGAAAAGTGACGTTGCAAAAGGGTGAGTGCACTAGGAGGGGTTAGCTGGCTACCTGGAAATGATCTACCCCAATGGGAACGCACTAGTTTGGAAGATCTACGTACTTGGCTACAGATTCGCATTCCATCACTCATTATCCATTTGATGCCAAATTTAGTGAACTCAGATTGACCACCACATCTCTGGTCTGTCTAAGTATGGGATATACACCCTTTGTGAGCACCTTAAGGGAAAGATTCTGTGGTAGTCATCCCTCTATCCCCAGAATTTAGCAGGATGCCTGGCACTTACTAACAGAATAAAGCACTCAGTCAGTATGTATGTTGAATTAACAAATAAGGAGTTAATAAATAAATAACAGTATTAGCTATTTACTGAGCACTTCCCATATATCAGGAACTAGTCTAAACACTTTAGACGTATTGATGATTCATCTAAGGGTTACAATCCTATGTGGTAGGCCCTATTATTCCCCACATTCAGATTAGGAATCGAGGTACAAAAGGCTAAATAGTTTGCCCCCAAACAAGTATGTTAGTATGTGGTGGCCTGGGTTTGGCTCCACTTAATCTGGCTACAGAGCTTTGTCCAGAACCACTAGGCTTTGCTGCTTTCCTGAACGTGTAAATAACTATAGTGAACACGGGATTAAAAACTGAAGAAATATTGGACTTGGAAATGGATAATTATCCCAGACATCAATCTTCTAGAAGCAGCATAGTATTCTGGTTAAGAGTACAGTGTATAGACTTTTGAGTCAGACATATTGATTTAAAGTTCAGCTCCTCCAAGTACTATTCCTTTGGATGAGACACTCTCCAAGTCTCAGTTTTCTCATCTGAAAAGTAAATCGAAAAATAGTACCTATCTCACAGGATTGTGGAGAGACTCAGAAGAGACCGGGAAAGCACAGCTCTTATCCCAGTGTTCACACATAATGAAGGCTCAGTGAATGTTTCCCATTGGTCACACGTTGAGGAATATGGAAATGAAATGGTAAGGCGATGCTTAAAAGAAAAAATTAGGGTCAGATGCAGGTATATGTATATTATCTATGATAAAATTTCCCCCCAAAAAGTTTTTTAAAACTTTTTCAATACAAACAAATCTAAGAAGTTGGAGAAGAAAAAACAAAACTCTTCATAAGAAAGCCAAGAAAAGTTTGAGCATTAAATATATCACTTAAGTATTAAAAATGTCATTCTTTTATCAAGAATGCTGTGTTGATCTTTTGAAAGAGGTAGATTATATAAAAAAAACATTTAAAGGACAACTACAAGCAGACGACAAATACCATATGATCTCACCTATAAGTATAACCTAATCAACAAGACAAACAAGCGAGCAAAATATAATCCCAGGGACATTGAAATAAAGAACAAAGTGACAGTAACCAGAAGGGAGGGAGGAAGAGGGATAATGGGGGAAAGAAGGGGAAGAGTCATCAAGGAACGTGTATAAAGGACCCATGGACAAAGCCGAAGGGAGGTAGGATTGAGGGTAGGAGGTGGGGGAGGGTCGGAAGAAATGGAGACAACTGTACTTGAACAATAAAATTTTTTAAAAAAGAGAGAAGATAAAGGGGGGCTAAGTAAGATAGTAAACTATTATAAGTCCCAAGAGTCAAAAGGACTACCCAAAAAGCAAAACACAGAAAGTGATTGATCTTTATAAGAAAGGAAAAGAAAAAAACCCCGAGCATGCTAAAAATCTACTGTCAGTTTTCAATTTAAGGTTCAAGAACACTGTAAAGAAACTCAGTATGTAAACACCAAGTGATGAAAGGACAGAAACTTATTGACACAGGTTTTATTAAAAGAAGATCATGTTAGCTAAGTTCAATAAGTCTACAATTGATATCTGATGAAAGAAAAGTCACAGCATGGTCACTGGGGTTGTCTAAATAATTTTTTTTTGCACATCAACAAAGCCTTTATTAGAAAATTAGCAAATAGCTGCTGTGGAAATAAAAAATGATGCATCTTATTAAATTTCATTGACAAAGGTGACAGTTGAGAGAATCCTCCTGTAATCTTTTCTCAGCCTACGGTGGCTTGCCCTCCTCCTTTCCCTCTATTGGGTGAGCAGGGGCAGTGGGAGGGAGGGAAATCTGAACAGCAACAGCGGTGGTGGGGAGAAGGTGGGTGGAAGCTTCAGAGGTTATTGCTTCCTTGTTTCTATCATATATATAATAGCCACCAAAAAGAGTTTTTTTCCCCATGTAGAAACTATATAATTTTTTTTACTTTAAATTATAAATACAAATTGAAGTAGAAGATTATAAAACTGCATAGATCTTTCCTAAGAGGACTCTCATAAAAGAATTGGCTCTCCAAGGCTCTAGAGGACTAGAGACTCTTGTACAAGGTGTACTGTGTTCCTTTTTTAGATCAAATGTTCATTATACAGCTCTGCAGACTACAAATGATGCAGCATTATAAGCACTTTTGGGAAAAGAGGCAGAAAAGATCTTATTTATTTTAGGTATAAAAACAAGAGTATTTTAGAAAGAGAAGATAAAGTAATATACAAGGCTACTTGGCTTTCATCAACTAAAACAATGGGATTCTTTCATTTATTCAGCAAATATTTGTGAAACACATAATAACATGTGCCAGACACTGGGAAGACAGCAACGAACAAGATAAAGTCCGCTCTCTTAGGCCTTGTCCTCTTCTGGGGTAAAACGCACAATAAAGAGACGGATGACTATAATACACAACTGAATTCTATGAAGAAAGGTAAGTCAGGGTAAAGAATGGAGGGGAGAATTATGAACCTAACCCCAGACCAAGAACTTGGCATATATTAAGAACTCAATAAATATTTTTTGAATGACTACCCTAGCCATCAGTGGTCCCTGGTCAGCATGAGTCTCCAGGGTGTTTGCTGGTGAGCATCCTAGAGTGTGGTGGATCACAGGCCAGTGAAATCAAAGAACCTACAAAGGAAACATAAAGCCTCCGGGGTCCTTCTCATTTGGTTCCTGCCTGATGAAGACATCCCTCTACTGCCATAAGTAACTCCAGGAACACAGGGCTGGGCAGGCCTCCTCATCTGGCCACCACATGGGGCATACGGCAATACTCATAGAAGTTATTTTTATTGTGCACATATCCTGACACTTCCTGGGCCTCAACTGAATCCTAGGATGCCCCATCCCCTCTCCAATATGCCCGTAGGCACAAAGGATCTCTTATTTCTCTGAAAACAGAATTATACCACCTTTGAGAAAGAGCCCAGAACTTAGGAAAGCTGGTTTATGCTCCCTGGGCGGGTAAAAGGAAGTAGTGTTTAGAAACTTTCAAGGACAAAGACCTTTCATCCTTTGTCAACACTTTGTGTGTACATGCATGTGTATCTACACTTCCTCCCTGGAGTCACCTGCTCCTCCCTTCTTCAATGGGCCGCCACATTGTTAATCCTGTTGTTTGAACACTGGAGGAAACTGAAATGGTACTGGAAGTCAAAATGATATACCCGAATCATTTTTTTAATACAAGCAATGCTGAGAGAATGAGAGGCCTTGGGACAGATCAACTTATAAAACCAGCACGCAGTGGTACTGGGATTTGAACCCAGGCCTGCCTAATTCCAAGCCCTTGTTTATTTCATTTAATGACCCAGCTTCTTTTATGATCCCAACTTAATAGTCCCTGATAAGTGAGATTCAGGCAAGCGTTAAGGAAGCCTGGGCGTGAAACAGAATAGGGTTGAACTTTGGGCAAGAGCCAAGGATATCAATAACAGTAGCAATGATAACAATATGCCAGACATTGAATCAGAATAGAGCCAAGGAAGGCAGACCGAAATCTACCAAGAAGATGCCACCATCATTCTAACAAGTACTGGGCTCTTGTTGAAACTCTCCCTTAAAAAAAAAAAAAACATGAAAAAGGGGGTCTTTAATACCTGGAAAAGTAGGGTGGTGAAGATTAGACAGTGGTGAAACCAATTATACAAATAACCACAGGAAGTCAGGGTGAGGGAGAACGGGCCTTTACATCTTTCAGATGAGATAACAGCAGTAATAATAAGGCCAACAACAGTAGCAGCAACAGCAGCTAATATTTGTTGAGACCTAACTGTCAAAAAGTATGCTAAGCCACTTGCATACATTATGTAATTTGATCACAATATCCCTCCATGATGGGGACGGGTGCTCTTAATGGTCTCATTTTACATGTAAGAAAACTGAGGCTTGTGGGGCAATGTGGCCCCACAGCCCTTAACCACTGCATTATAGATTCTAATTTCCTGTAGGATACCCTATCCTCAGTAAGGAAATTTCTACTTTGAACATTCACTTTACTCTATTTCTCATTAAATAATACCCTAGTCTTATCATGCTAAGACTGATTACATCTAAATTTCCTTTTATTTTTTTCCCCCCGACTATTTAAAAATGCAAGAACCATTCTTAACCTGTGGGCCATAAAAAACAGATGGTGGGCTGGAATTTATCAACCCCTGGTTTGGAGCAAAGACCATGCCTATTATCACAAGTGATTCATACCATATTTTGTGTGTACGTGACTTCCTCTCTGATATGAAATCACTCCTGGTGGTGTGTCCACATTAGAAACTATTCAGATGTTTTGTGATTGCACTCACCACTTTTGTGGCCCCTAAATGTGACGTGTGTGTTACGGGCCGCTGAGTCAAATCCACCTCCTGGCGACACAGCGAATGCGTGAGGTCCACAACCCGCTGTCGGCAGCCCCGCTCAGCTCCTGCAGGCTCACGCCTGTGCCTTCTTTTATGGAGCCAGTGCACCTCGCACTTGGTCTCTCTTCCTGCTGCCTTCTACTGTTCCCAGCATCATTGTCTTTTCCAAAGAACCCTGCACTCTCATGATGTGGCCAAAGCAGGACGGGGCTTCAGTTTTGTCATTTTTGCCTCCAGTGATACTTCAGGCTTAATTGGCTCTCTGACCCAGTGTTCTTCTTTCTGGTGGTACAGGGTATCTGCTGAGCTTTCCTGCAAGACCAGTCTTCTTTCTATCAGCCTTCTTCACTGTCCAACTTTCACATCCATACATAGTAATTAGAAATATGAGGGTGTGCGTAGGCATGGCCCTGGTTTCTAAGGATACATCTTTACTCATGGTGATCTAATCCTTCTACTGCTGCCCTTTTGAGTCTCAGTCTCTTCTGATTTCTTGGCTACAGCCTCCTTTTGAATAGATGCAATACTTCCACTCACATAGCTAACATTTACAAAGGGATTAACACATGCCAAGCTCTATATTAAAGTGATTTTTAGGCATTATCTCATGATGTCCTTATAACATTCTATGGGGTAGATAGTATCATTATTCTCATATTTTGGGTAAGAAAACTAAGGCTTAGAGGGAGGTAAACTAATTTTTTTTTAAATGACTCAGTGTCTAGTGGCAGAGCTGGGAATAGAATCCAAGTAATCTACCACCCAAACTTACCGCTATTGGTAAAATTTTAAGTTAATTCTATAAACTATGTAACACTAAACCCATAACTAGATATGCATGCAATGTGCATTAATATTCAAACTAAATAACTCTGGTTGCTATATATCACAAAAACAAATGTTTTTGTTTCTTCCTGATGAGGTTTACTCAGGATTGGGTACATAATTTGAAATGAGAAAACCTAAAAATCTCATCTGTCAGTAGAAGATTTTCTAGTTATAATGTTGTTTTTGCATCACATATGGTGTTGCCACAGTCCAACAGAGTTAGGGGCCCCATCCATAACAACACCTACGAGATACGGAGACAGGAGGTGCCATGTAGCAGTGCGGCGGACCCAGGAGTTGGCTGCAGAACCTTCCTATCCATTGCATTGCGCATTACAGGCACAGTGCCCAAGCCCACAAGTATTTTAACAGTCTACAAAATGGCTTGATGCTTGAAAAAGAAAAAAATTGGGCCCACAATACATAAAAGAAAATATTGAAAATATGGAAATTGATTAGTATTAATTAACTCTCTGTAAAGGTAACATCAAGTCAAGTTGGCCAACCGCAGCTCAATCTTCGTTTGGTTATATGAAAATGTCTGTGGTGGGGAATGGCTGCCTTTTAATATGTTCCACGGGATGTGAGGTGGAGCTAACACAGGGAAAGGGTCTGAATAGTGTTCCTCTCACCCAGCCTCCAAGATGCCAGCCCTGTGCTGCTCTCCGTAGCTTCCTCAGACTTCTCTAGGCCCAGGCCACAGATAGGAGGCCTCTTCCCCAGAGCCAGCCACATTGGATTATGGCATCTCCATAAGAGGCGTACAAGGCCAAATATACTTACTTCCAGCTTACTAGTTTACTTACTCATAGCTACTGTGCCCTCAGCACACAGTTCTTTCCCCCTCTCATCTTCTCTCACTTTTCCCCACCCAAGGAAAAACTCCATCTGATGCACTGCCTCCACATTTCAGGAGGTTCTAAGGAGCTGAGTAACTCATCCACTCGGCATGCTGAAGATTTATGACAATCAAATATAAACAGAGAACATAAACTAAGGACAGACAAAAGTTACACTGTCTATAAGTGACATTGAATGAATTGATATTATAAAATGCTAAGGAAAAGAAAAGGTAAGAATTAAAATTTATATTTCCATTGAAAAAGATCCATTTAAAGATTTTTTGTGTGTTTTAGTTCTACATTTATTCATAATGAAAGATGACTGTGATATATCTAGTGAAAAAGACTACAAAACAATATGACATGATTCTAGCTTTGCTTTAAACACTAGTGTACATTTGTTCAAAGAATGAAAAAGTCTAAAAAGGTCAAGTCAAAAATGTTTACAAACATAATAGTTTTGTCTGGGTGATGGGATTATAAACAAAGAGTTTTTTCCCTAATATTTCATAAACTGCTATTGTAAATTTTACAAAGTTAATGAAAAAAAAGTTATGGCCCAGTCTTCAAGAAACATTTTACTATAGGATACAGAAAACAAGATTAATTTATTTAGGAGAAAAGATGAATAATGCTATTTAAAGGTTATACTTTGTCAGTGAATGAGTTTTTAAAGAGAACTTCGCTAAGTAGCAGAAAATTCTGGATCAGTTTCCTGGCTCACCCATTGGCCATCTGTGTATCTTAGCAAATCACTCGAAGACACAGTTTGTTTATCTTTATCTAATAAATTTTCCCAGGACTAACCTTCTTTGACTTCACATCCCTAGCTCTGTGGTAACTGGTAATATAGATGACCCTTTCTTTTTCCCTCCCAGGTACATACTAAAATTCAGAAATTAATTATTTAACTCATGTATCCATATATGTATCCATTTGTTCAACTGACGTGTATTGGCACGCTGTTACCTGCCTGGAACCTATTAGCTAAAGCATCTCCTGTTTCTTGGTTCTCTGAAGCTTGTTTCCTGGGTAGATTTCTCAGGGAACACCATACCATGAATCACTACATGTTCATAGCTACTTTATTTCTCTACAGTTTTTATACTTAAAAACAAGTTTGAGTGTGCATAAAAATCATTATTCCACATTTCCTTTCTTTGAGTATCTTAACTGTATTGAAAATATTGATTTTCAATATTTTATTTTTCTAAGTGACTTGGTCTTTACGCCTGGATGTCTAAAGAGTTTTTTTCTTTGTTGTCCAGTTTTACTAGAATAAGTCTTGCTGTTGACAATTCTGGGTTCATTTTCCAAGGTCAGTGCTGTGCTCTTTCAATACAGATGTTCAATTTATTTTAATGTTAAAATTTTCTCGCATTATAAATTTTATATTTGCTGTGTTCCATTGGTTTCATTTTCTTGTTCCAACATAAATTACACTTACGTTGGATCTTCCTTTCCTGTCTCCTGTATCTCTCAATTTTCTCTCGAATCCTACTTATTTATTTTCCTTCCTTTGTAAACTGTATTTCTCAAGTTCTGTTTCCGACGAGGTGGGCTAGGTGATTACAGAACAATGTGATAGGTATTGAGGATTCTCTCTCTGTCTGGTATGGCTCAGTTGGTAGGAGCATTGACCCATAACTGAAAAGTTGTGGGTTTGACTGCTAGTCAGAGCACATACTTGGGTTGTGGGTTTGATCCCCAGTCCAAGTACCTATGATCCCTGGTCCTGGAACCTGGCACATACGACAGGCAGCCAATTGATGCTTCTCTCTCTCCCTTCCTCTCCTTTTAAAAGCAATAAAAAAATGTCCTCAGGTGAGGATAAAAAAAAAATTTTTTTTAAAGAATTCTCACCCGGGCAGTAAGGATTTATGGGGACATTATCCAGAAGATACTGGAATCCCAGAGGGCTGAGCAGCATTGCTTTCAGATTTGAGGCATTTGCCTGTTAGAGAATTGCCACTGAAAAGATTAGAACTTAAAAATTTTTGATAGATTCATGGGGTTGGGGGGAAATTGGAGCTCAGGGACATGCAGGGAAGAGGAAATCCATAAATTTCAATTGGGACCAAAAAGGGACACACTTTATGAGTAAGGGTAAATTGGAAAAGGCCAGCCCTCACAGTGACTTAAGACCAGTCTGAATGATCTCAGTCCCCAAACGAGTTCAGTCATCTCATTTCTGAGTTTCCTAGTTCTAATATATGCTATTCTCTTATAGTTTCTATTGTTTTCTGAAATTCTTTTTGATAATACCATTATGTTATTTCATTTTTATCTGCTTTTTGATTATGTATTTTCTAGTATGTGTTAATTATTCATTGTTGCATTATTTTCTTTTAAAGATTTTATTTATTTATTTTTAGAGAGAGGGGAAGGGAGGGAGACAGAGAGGGAGAGAAACAGCAATGTATGGTTGCCTCTCACATGGCCCTCACTGGGGACCCGGCCCGCAACCCAGGCATGTGCCCCGACCGGGAATCGAACCGGGACCCTCTGGCTCCCAGCCCGCGCTCAATCCACTGAGCTACACCAGCCGGGCCCATTGTTGCATTATTTAGTTTGCTTTTTTTATAATAGTACATTGGGTGTTTGACAATATCCTCTTCTGCTGTTCATGTAGAAAAAAAAATTGAATGTTCTGTGCTTTAAGGAAGTGGTTCTCTTGCAGGGGATTGTGATGCAGTATGGTAGCTTTCCTAGTTTCACTGCTGGAGAGCTTTCTCCTCTACTGCTATTACACAATAGAGAGATGATAAGTAGATAAATAGATATGTGATAGATAGATAGATAGATAGATAGATAGATAGATAGATAGATAGACAGACAGATATAAATGTAGACAGCCTTCCCGTGTAGTCACACCTGCCTTCTGAAATCTGTATTCTCTGAAGTCCCACCTCTCCCCACAGTGCTTGATCGTTTTCTCCCCTTGGCCCTCAGAGTTCCTGTCCTGCTCAATGTGAATACTCTCCACAGCAGCATTCTCCTTAGAAAAGGAGTTTTATCAGCTACTTTCAGTTTTTCAGTTCTGTAAGGACTTAAGCCACTGCAGTGCCTTTGATCTCTCCATAGTCCCTGGGTGCAAGCTGTGTCCTTTGTGTTCCATGCATCCACAAATGGAGTCTGCAGCCTTTGTTTTTGCACTGCTATTCTCACAATACTCACTTGCCAAGAATTCCATTCAAGGAGGGACCTTTTCTTCCCGAGTATTTGTTGGTAACTGCTGTATTGCTGTGCTTATTGAACCATCAACACTCTCTTTCTCTCTACTCCCTCTGCATAGCTGCTAAACCTCAGCATGTCCTACATGGATCCTGCATTGTCTGTGGTTTGGGTGGGGCAAAACCCAGTGGTGTTATGAGGGTCATGGGGACGTTCTGTCAGTTGGTTTTCTGGAGGATGTTGTGAGTAAAATGTTCTATTGCTATCCTAGTTATTTAGTATGTTTTTAGGAAGGGATTGGAGAAATTCAGAACTATGCATCATGATCTTACTCTGACCTGGGCTTATTTTTAAATCATGAACCTATTCATCAGGGTAACACAGTCACTAACTCTTCCTTGACTGCCTGCTAAGATTATAATTACTCCCAATACAGTTTCCGTTCAACTTAGATAAGTGTTTCCTGGCTTCCTTAAGGACACACTTTTGAAGTATAACCAGGATCTGTACCTGAAAGGTGCCCACAATTCTAACATTGCTTTCATTTTCCTCACCAACTCTCTTCACATTACAGCTTCCTTCATTAGCTAGTCTCAGAGTATGCGCATATACATTCTGAGAATTCCTTTAAAAGCAGACTTCATTTGAGAATCTCCTTACATTAAAATTACTGTATTTTCCTCATAGGCATGTTTCCAGTTGTTCTTTTTAGTTCAGGAGCCTCAGTCAAAATGCTTCCTTGAATGTTCAGAGGACTCACTAAATAAAAAATGGTTTTCTCAAGTTAATATTGCATTAATTTTGCAGTACATTCCTTCCTAATGAAAACTGGCATATCCATGCCTGCTAGCCTCAAAGTATGATAGACCTGACATAGTTCTTTGATGAATAAAGTAAAATTATTTTTCCTGCAATTTTGTAGAGTCCCCTCTATTCTTCAGAACTGGTTAGAATGGCCCCCCTTCCTTTCTTTAAAGAAATGAAATTAAAAAGGGGTGGTCTTTAGTCTCCAGTGATCTACTGCAGGATTCTGTACTTGACCCTGTTTGGTTTAATTCAATCAACATCCCAACTTCCCATGAGTGCCTCCTTTGTGCTAAGCTTTGTATTGAGTGGGAAAGATAAGAAATCATCCTTTAAGGGGGCAGTACAGTTAGATGTTGACTTGAATCCTAATCATTCACCAGCAGGTGACTAGAGTTAGCTATTTGATTTCTCTGAGCCTTAATTTCCCTATCTACATGATATATATAGCTATTATGAAAATTATATTTATATATACTCTTTATATTATATGTACTTAATATATACACATATATTTGTTTACCTACACAAATATATAATATGTATATATACATATAAATACACATATACATACATAATTTTTATAACAGCTATACTATGCAGGAATTGTATATATAGATACATGAGTAGTAGGCGGTGCTCAATAAATGTTTGTTCCTTTTGGATAATGTTACAATCTACTTGTAATTTGGTAACATTTTTCTCTTTTACCTCTCCTACCACACAAAAATGACTCTTAAATAACCTATTGATAATCTTACTGAATGAATTAAAATTGATGTTTCAAGATATTCCTCCTTTCTCAAAAATTGCGTGACATTTGTGCAACGTATTGAGACAACCAGCAGGATTCTTTTTTTTTTTTAAAGATTTATTTATTTATAGAGAGAGGGGAAGGGAGGGAGATAGAGAGGGAGAGAAACAGCAATGTATGGTTGCTCCTCACATGGCCCTCACAGGGACCTCACAGGGACCTGGTCTGCAACCTAGGCACTGGGAATCGAACCGGGACTGTCTGGTTCCCAGCCCACACTCAATCCACTGAGCTACACCAGCCAGGGCCCAGCAGGATTCTTTATGTGAGATCATAAACTCCTTAGTGGTTCAGGGAGTTCTTGAACCTGTTGAAAGAGTATATTTATGACTTAGGCCTTTTTGGAGGGAGGCAATTCATTGCTATCACCAGATTTTTAATGGGACTGAGAAACAAACAAAAAAAGTCAGGAGTCATAAAATCACAGCTGGGTTTCACAGCAGAGTGTATGCTTTAGAAGTCAGGCACTGACTTTATCATTTCCTTTTTTAAAATGGTTAGCACAGAGCCAGAAAGAGTTAAGAACTGAAACTTTAAAAGATAATGGAAGTAATGATGACATTCTTTTTTCTACTAGGAGGGGCAGGTTTAAAAACAAGAGCTAAAAATAAAAAGGAAGAGATTGAAAGGAGGCAGGCCAAATACTGACAGCAGTGAAAGAACAGGAAGCAAACAAAAAAGGAGAAAAAGCAACACCCTCCCTCATACACACACACCCCTGCCCCTCACACACACACACACACACACACACACATACACACACACGCAAGCACACACACTCACATAGAGGAAGAGGAGGGGCGAAGGAAAATCAATTGCACAAGAAACATAAATGCAAAGCAGGAGAGAGATTTAGATTTAGGGAGGGAGGGAGGGAAGGAGGGAGAGGAGAGAGAAGGAAAGAGGGAGAAAAGAGGAGAGAGAGAGAGATTAATTATTGGACTGTGGTAGTTTGCTCCCTTCTGTCCCCTTCCCATTAGTCTTTTCAAGCCAAAGAAGTCTCCTTACAGATCCCATAAAAGTAGGAGTTTTACAGACTGAATGAAGGTACAGAAATTTCAATTTTATCTTCATTATGATGTTCTTGGCAAGCCATTGTTTATCACCTGAATTTTCTTTATCTGCAACATTTATATGGTTAATGAGAGTAAACTAGAAAAAGTCCCCTGTCTCCACATGAGCTATATTCCAAAAAATTCATTTAAAGGTGATCCAATCTGAAGTAAGAAGGGATTTTCCTACCGACACAGTATGGAAAACAGTATCATAACGCTCCATAAAAGCACATCTAACATGTAATGGAAGAAAAGGACACTGGCCTTTGTGTCATCGGCTGGGAGCTTGGTAAACTGGAAGGTGGCATATCTTCTCAGTTCCTTTCTCACACCCTACAGAACTTTGTACTCACCAGTGTTGATAATTGAGGGAGGGGGGTCTGTACTTCAAAGAATAAAAGACAGCAATATCATGAATGGCTATTTGAAAATGAGATCGCTATTTCTTCAAAGACTTCAATTCTTTCTTGTCCCACATGTGTGCCCTTCACCCTAGTATCTCTCCACATTTTATATTGGATACAAATTCCAGTCTCCTCAGAGCACTAGAGATCTGGTTCTTCTGAACTCTGCAAGTTTCTTTCTATTATGTTCAGAATATAATTTTCACTTTCTGTCTAGATCTTTCGGGCTTCAACTATAAAGGGTTACCTACCTCCCTGCTCATCAGCTTTCATTTTCTACCCTCAACTCCTAGCCCCTGCCTTTCCCCACCATCATTTATAGTCTTGATAGAAGTCTAATGTAAAAGGGGGTAGGTAATGTTATCTTGACTGACGATACATATATTAAATGGTGCAAGCAGAGTACAAGGAAAGATAAAACGCTATCCCACTTCTTGTGAGAAAGGTCAGAGTCCTCTTAGGTAGGAAGTAGAAAAATGGATGCAGAGACAAATATTTAGAAGGGGAGGAAAATAAAGATGGTCCTGTGTGTCCACTAGCTTGGACCCACTCAGTAAAAAAGAAGGCAAGTGTGGCACAAAGTGGAGGTAAGGCTTGACTTTAAATAGGTTCTAAAGTATAAACAGATACATGCAACTCATTCTAGAGACAAAAGGTCCCAAGGACACGTCCAAAGGTGTGATGTAGCTGCAGGGCCTGTATCAGAAAAACTAGTCCTGGGACCAATGCTAACAGATGGCAGAGAGAAAGCAGAATTTCCTCCCTTTACAGACAGTACTAATCAGTAGAAGTAATTAGTATTAAGAAAAAAAAATAATGAGTCATAATACACAATCAACTTAAATAGAGTTTAAGCAACTATAAGGCTAGGACAAAGCAATGGACAGCAACTTGCATTTTTACAATAATTTAATCATTACTCACTACTTCTGGACTGACAGGTATTTTGTACAAACAATGGTGTATTAGATTGAAGGTCTGAATTATTTGCAAGTAGACTATTAGTCAAGAGGACTTAGAACAAGAATTCTATTGACATGCAGCCACCCTAAGCAGAGAGAGACTGAAATTCCCCAAAACAGTTGCTTTTAATTTTAGAGGGTCATCCTAAGCCATAGACTCATGAGGCTTTAACTGCTGGAAAGAAAAAAAAAAAACAATTTAGAAATGACTTAATCCAAGTTCTTTACTTTAATGATAATTGCCCTTCGGATGAAAATCACTATGCACACTTCAATACAGTAATCTATATAGCGACTACCTTTGTCTGCTAATTAATATTTGCTACTAGGGAACTAAAATGTGGCAACAAATTAAAATATTTGTTGAAAAGATACTTTAAACATTTTTTGTCAATTCACTTACTATCATTATTATACTTGTTTGTAAAAATATATAAGTATTTTAAATACATATACTACCATTTACTGAGTACTTATCATTATGGTAGGTCTTTGTAAACATCCTCTCATTTAAGTAACAGGGTCACTCTGAAATATAGGTATCATTATCTCCCTCCATTTTACAGCTGAGGACCACGAGGCTCTGAAAGCAGCTAGTAAGTAACAGAGCCAGGATTAGAACACATTTCATCTAATACTTGGTATTTTTTATCAGGTTGAATCACCATGGAAACATTTTTTAAAAGATACCAGAAAGACAGCAAAACATGAACCTTTCCATACTTTCTCTAGTAAGTGATCTTTCAAGTATCCTTAAAATATGTGTGTAAGTAGAGTCTATTGAGGTTTACCCTCAGGCAAAATGGTCATGAAAAGGGCTGACATAGTGAAAGTATTTCAAAATTCTACCTTGGATTAAATGTGAAAAATCCAAAAGTTTCAGTAATTGTCCAAATCACCATGACTGGCATGGTGAAATTATTACGGGCTCATTTGTGGGCAGAGAACAAGACTGATAGGTTGCACCAGGTCTATTTCTCTTCATTTCTCATGTGGAGCACTGATGTTAATGTATGAAGACCTAACTTTAGGTAGGCAAAAGGCGCTCAAAATCATATCACCCTTTGACTGTAGATACCTAGAAAGGAGGTTGAATGTCAAGGAGAATGAGATACAGCCTTCCTCTTGCTTTAGGTTGTGTCATAGGCTGTGTTTCCCAGAAAACAATCTCTGGACCAGAGATCAGCACGCACACAATTTATTAGGGAGTGCTTTTGAGATTAATGCCTGGGAAAGGGAAGAGAACGAGGCAGGACTGGACAAAGGGAAAAGCTGGGCTATCATCCAGTCCTAACAGAGGCTTTACCCAACTGGAAAGAGAACTCTGATGATGGACTGGCCATAAAGAATATCACCAGTTGGTTTTGGGTGGCTGGGTTTTTATACCCTTGGGTTGATCAGTCATTGGACACGGATGCCCTTGAGCTGAGGCAGCTGCCTGCACCTGAGGCAATTCCCTGAGAGGGCTGGCAGCCAAGGGTTGTCTGCTGGAAGCACACCCAATAGCTGGAGGGGAATGTCTTATAGTTCTGAAGGGGGAGCAGAGCAATGCATCAGTGTCTACCACAGGTATGCTGCCTTGATTGTATGTACAGTATTGTTTTGTATTATTTAAGATGCATAGGGTGAGTCATCATAAAATGTCCCAGAAATGCCTCAGTCTGATAAAGATTAATTTTGCCTGCCAACTTTATTGGGCACTTAGGAATTTCCTTTAGACTTTCCTCAGAAGAGGGATCAAATAGTGTCTGGGAAGTTAGAGCTTAAAGGGTCAGAACCCTAACCTCACACCTGTCAGAATGGCTATCATTAATAAATCAACAAAGAACAAGTGCTGGTGAAGACGTGGAGAAAAGGAAGCTAGTGCACTGTTGGTGGGAATGCAGACTGGTGCAGCTACTGTGGAAAACAGTATGGAATTTCCTCAAAAAACTAAAAGTGGAACTGTCTTTTGATCCAGCAATTCCACTGTTGGGACTATACCCTAAGAATTCTGAAACACCAATTCGAAAGGACCTATGCACCCCAATGTTTATAGCAGCATTATTTACAACAGCCAAGTGCTGGAAACAACATAAGTGCCCATCAGTAAATGAATGGAACAAAAAACTGTGGTACGTTCACACAATGGAATACTACACAGTTGAAAGAAAGAAGGAATTCTTACCCTTCGCTACAGCATGTATGGAACTGGAGAATATTATGCTTAATGAAATAAATCAGCAAGTGAGAGAAAAATACCATATGATCTCACATATAAATGGAACCTAATGAACAACAACAACAACAAAATGAGCAAAATAGAGCCAAAAGCATGGAAACAAAGAATAGACTGACAGTGACCAGAAGAGGGTTGGAGGGGGTTTAGGGAAGAAAGAAGGGGAAGGGGTTAGTCAAGGAACATGTATAAATGACCCATGGACATGGACAAGGGGTGGAGATTGACTGTGGGAGCGGGGGATGGGGAGGTCAGTGGAGAGCAAGGGGGTAATAATAGGGACAACTATAATAGAATAAGCAATTATTCAGAAATTATTTAAAAATAATTTTAAAAAATAATTTAATGGGTCGGACTGGTATTTCTCTGTGATTAGGACAAGAAATCGCAGTAGCCAGTGAGAGAAGATGGCCAGAAAATCAAAAGACAGAAACCAGGTTAGGAAGGAGCTCAGACCGGCTTGTGCCCACCCACCTGTGTAAGGGAGTGTTGATCCTTGCACAAGCAGATCCGGGGCTAAATAAAGCTCTTTCATGGGCTGAAATTAGCCAAAAGGCTGTAGTTTGCTGATGCCTGATTTAAAAGATTAGCGTTAAAAACACTGTCCAGTAATCCACTTGGTTTCATTTGCATCCAATATCACAGATTACTGTGTGACCTTGGGCAAGATCCCAAAACTTTCTATGTCTCAATATCTTCATCTAATACATAGATGTAATAATAGTTCTTATCTTATAAAGTTGTTAGGAGTAGGTAATAACACTGGCTGGTGTTGCTCAGTGGATTGAGTGCCAGCCTACAAACTGAAAAGTTACCGGTTCGATTCCCAGTCAGGGAACATGCCTGGGTTGCTGGCCAAGTGCCCAGTTGGGGGCATGCAGGAGGCAAACAATTGATGTATCTTTTGCACATAGAAGTTTTCCTCCCTCTCTTTCTTTCTCCCTCATTTCCCCCTTCTCTAAGGATAAATAAATAAATAAATAAATCTTTAAAAAAAGAGTAGGTAATATAGCCCAAGTTAAATATTGAGTAGGTTGTCTATCACTTAGGTATTCAGCAAGCAATTTTTGGAATTGTTATTGTTGTTATATTTAATATAATTAACACTAAACTAATTAAATATTTTCTGCCAAAGCCTATTAGCTTTGTTTCTACTAGCTTATATTTTGGATGCAGGAGAATTAAGAGAATAGTTCAAGTAATTGTTATAATTTTAAAACAATAATCAAGCACAAAGTTGTATAGACATTCTTTGTACTATTCTTGTAACTTTCCTATAAAACTGAATTTATGTCAAAATAAAAATGGAAAAGAAAAAAGTAAGACTCTTTGACTTTGCTGGAATTATTCAGGATAGAAACATGCATCTAGGCACCCTGACTATTTTTTTCTGCTTGGTTTTATATAATTGTAAAACCTTTACAAACCCTTTAATTTATCCCTTACTTTTTGTGAAAACATCACTATTTCAGCCATGCTACAGAATAAGAAAAAAAAGTATGTTGTACATATTTGTACTAGAGAGAAGAGGGGAATATCATATTCACAGGGTGCAGCAGGGGGCAGATGAGATTCAAGAAGGGGAAATTAAAGTGAGAAAGTTTTTAGGAGGTGAAATGCAGGAAGAAAGAACACAGAAAGGCATTATTGCTGTATTCTTTCTTGGCTCTTCCCTGGAGATATTCCTTTCTTGGGAATAAGTAAATATTTATAAGCGCCTACTGTGTGCCAGGCACAGTACTAGGTGCTCATTTACTAATAACAATACTGTGGGAAATAATATTATTGCCACTTTACAATGAGAGAAATTGAGGCTCAAAGAGAATAATTCTGTTTTCTAAGACCACATACTAAGTTATGGGGCTGGAGGGAATGTAGCACAGTTTCAAGTCAGAAACAACTGGGTTAAATATCCATCAGCAGGTAAATGGATATACAAATTGTGATAAATCCTTATAATGGAATACTGCTCAGCAATACAAAGGAATGTACCACTGATAAACTCAACAACATGGTCTAATTTCAAAATAAGGCTCTCCTTGTTTGCTTATTTCTATCTTTTTATTGATAGTCTCATTTTGCTCATACATTATTTTCCACATTTCCTTTAGTTCACTGCTCATGTTTTCCATTAGCATTTTGAGCATAAGACAGTTGTTTCAAAATCTTTGTCCAGTAGTGCCAATGTATGAACTTCCTCAGAGATTGTTTCTATCAATTTATTTTGTTCCTTTGAATGAGCCACATTTTCTTGTTTCTTTGTAATTTTTTAAATAAAAACTGAAAATTGAATCACTATGTTATAACAAAAAGTTAGATTCTTTGTATGCCTTGTAATTTTTTTAATATATTTTATTGATTATGCTACTACAGTTGTCCCATATTTTTCCTCCCCTATATCTCCCTCTGAGCTGCACTGCATTCCCACCCGCATTCCCCCACCTTAGTTCATGTCCATGGGCTGTGCATATAAGTTCTTTGGCTTCTCCATTTCCCACTTAACCTCCCCCTATCTATTTTGTACCTACCATTTATGCTTCTTATTCCCTGTACCTTTCCCCTTATTCTCCCCCCTCCCCCTCCCCACTGATGGCTTTCCATGTGATCTCCATTTCTGTGATTCTGTTCCTGTTCTAGTTGTTTGCTTAGTTTGTTTTTTGTTGTTGTTGTTTTAGGTTCAGTTGTTGAAAGTTATGAGTTTGTCGTCATTTTATTGTTCATAGTCTTGATCTTCTTCTCTTTCTTAGATAAGTCCCTTTAACATTTCACACAATAAGGGCTTGGTGATGATGAACTCCTTTAACTTGATCTTATCTGGGAAGCACTTTATCTGCCCTTCCATTCTAAATGATAGCTTTGCTGGATAGAGTAATCTTGGATGTAGGTCTTTGCCTTTCATGATTTTGAATATTTCTTTCCAGCACCTTCGTGCCTGCAAGGTTTCTTATGAGAAATCAGCTGATAGTCTTATTGGAACTCCTGTGTAGGTAACTGTCTCCTTTTCTCTTGCTGCTTTTAAGATTCCTTATCTTTAATCTTGGGCAATGTAATTATGATGTGTCTTGGTGTGTGCTTCCTTGGGTCCAACTTCTTTGGGACTCTCTGAGCTTCCTGGACTTCCTGGAAGTCTATTTCCTTTGACAGATGAGGGTAGTTCTCCTTCATTGTTTTTTCAAAAAAATTTTCAACTTCTTGCTCTTCCTCTTCTCCTTCTGGTACCCCATATGATTTGGATATTGGAACATTTAAAGTTGGTTCCTAAGCCTCTCCTCACTTTTTGAATTCTTGTTTCTTCACTCTGTTCTGGTTGAATGTTTATTTCTTCCTTCTGCTCCAAATTGTTGATTTGAGTCCTGGTTTCTTTTCTGTCACTGTTGGTTACCTGTACATTTTCCTTCATTTCACTTTTCATAGCCTTTACTTTTTCCTCTATTTTGTGACCATACTCAGCCATTTCTGTGAGCATCCTGATTACCAGTGTTTTGAACTGTGCACCTGATAGGTTGGCTATCTCTTCATTGCTTAGTTCTATTTTTGGAGCTTTGATCTGTTCTTTCATTTGGGCCATATTTTTTGTCCTGGTGTGCCTGTTAGGTAGTAAGGGGCAGAGCCTTAGGTATTCGCCAGGACAGGGCAACCCATATTGCTGAGCTATGGCACTGTTTGTGGGGGAGGGGTCCAAGAGGGAACAATGCCCCTTGCTCAGCTCTTGGCTGGCCTTCAGTCACTTCCTCCGCTACCCACAAGCAAATTGTGCCCTTCTGGTGCTGATTCCCAGGTGGGTGGGTTTGTGTACATTCTAGGACCCTGTGGGTCTCTCCAGCGAACTCTCCTGTGAGGCTGGGAGTCTCTTTACAGTCAGAGGTTTTGAGGCTTTATTTCCCGTGCTGGACCCCTGGGTTTCACAGTGTGTCTTGCTCCCCAGTTGCTTCCCCCAGTTTATCTGCATGCAAATGTGGGATTGCCGGTTCTGCCCACCACTGCCTTGCTATGAGTCCTCTCTACCCCTGCTGCCCATCTCTGCCCCTCCTGCCAGTCCGAATGAATGCTTCTTTAACTCCTTGGTTGTTGGACTTCCATACAGTTAAATTTTCTGGCAGTTCTTGTTATTTTTTGTTTTTAAATTTGTTGTTGTCCTTCTTTTGATTGTGTGAGGAAGCAAAGTATACTACCTATGCTTCCATCTTGGCTGGATTCCCCTTGTAACTTTTTTCTGATAAAACTGGACATTGAACTAATATAATGTGGTAACTAGGAGTCAGATTCTCCCCCTTTCACAGGGTTTACTATTTTGGGGTTGTTGAAGGCTGTAGTAATCTGTTTATTTAATTTCCTACCCAAACTATTACTGCAAAAACTGTTATATTCCTGTCAATGTGGTCACTAAAGTCTGGGATCCTTAGCTTGTACGCAGCTCATGTTTTGATAGAAATTTCCTAGAATACTGGGAACCTCCCAATCTTTGCAAATTGGCTCTAAGCCAGGGCCCTCCTTCAATTTGCCAGGCTTGCACTGTGCCAAGGGATCAGTCCAAGGTAAAAGTTTAGGGTCTCTTAAGATTTTTTTCTGAGAACGTATTTACCCTGGGCATGCATATGGCTTTCTAAATTCCCCTATATCCATGATTGCTTTGAATGTCATAACTTTCTAAAGAAACCCTCTCCACCTTTTGCCTTAGACAGTGTATTGTATATTTCACTGTACTCTCTGCCCCAGCTGTCTGAGGGTTATTAATTTGGCTTGCATTGTTTTCAAGATTTTTCACCTGAGCTCTGAGTTAGGCAAAACACAGCAGGACACTTTGCTTCAGTCCTTCAGGTTGTTCCCTGTATTAATTAGTCTAATTGGGCTGCCATAACAAAATGCCACAGCCTGGATGAATCAGACAACAGAAACTTATTTCTCACAGTTCTGAAGACTAGAAAGTCCAATATCAAGCTTCCAGCCAATTCAGTTTCTGGTGAGTGTTCTTTTTTCTGGTTTACAGACAGCTGCCTTCTCACTGTGTCCTCACTTGACTGAGAGAGAGATAGCTCTTATAACTCTTCTTCTTAAAAGGGCACTAGCCTTATCAGATGGGGCTCTCACCCTTATGACCTCATTTAACTTTTATCTCCTTTTCATGGGCCTTACAATCACATTGTAGGTTAGGACTTCAACATATAAATTTTGGAGGATACAATTCAGTTCCTAGGACCTCCAGACAGATTAGACCAGACATCACAACAGTCTGCGAGCAAGGTCAGTTGTGCTCCCTCCAGAATCAAGGGAACAATGCCACCCTGAGAACACAGGATGCTGCCACTTTAAGATTGCTACCAGTTTCAGACTGCTGCTTCTTCACGAGTGACTGCGGCAGCCAGCGTTATGACTACTGCTGCTTTAAGACTGCTGCCACTTTAAGACTACTGACATTATAACACTGTTTCTATGCAGGGGAGGAGGTAGGGGAAAGGCAAGTAAAATCACCACAAAATTTTCCTGGTGCTTTGAAGTGCCTTTTTCTTGATTCAGTGCTCACTTGGTTGCTATAAACTTTTAAGTGTTTTCTAGAGTTCTCACAAAATTGGTTCTGTGGGAGTTGCTGTGGGAGAAAAGAACATGGAGCTTCCCACTTTGCCATTTTGCTTATTGTGTACAAAAGATTTTAGTTTTTGCCTGCTTTTCATAAGCCTTATATTATTCCTCAGACCAAAAGTTTCAAAATGCTTTTCAGTTCTTATAAATGAAAAGAAATATTTAGATCTCTCTTAACTGAAGTGAAGAAATGTATTTTAAAGAATGGGAAAATTACCCATTCGCACTAACTTAACCAAAAAAGTGTAATTTAGTATAAGAATACAGAGTAGGGATTCACGGAACTCACGAGCAGGCAGGCCATCTGCTGGAAGGGGGCCATGGGAAATCTGTGAGAAGCTAGAAAGTGACTCTCTCCTCGCTTTTTCTCCCTCTCGGGGACCACACAGCTCTGGGCCCTTATTCTTCTCAAATAACCTGCTTCATTTCTGTCTCTCCCTGCAGACCGGGTTCCCCTTGTTTACGTTTGGGCTACAAGCCCAAGTTACAGTTTCAGTGTGCATCCAACAGACAGTAACTGAGGCCTCTCTCTCTCTCCCAATTCCAAATTGCTAGAGGAGAGAATCTGGTTGATTCATGTTCTTTAAAGAACGAAAACCTGTTGAATCAGCTGTGGCCTGGAAGTGAGAAGGGATGTCTCATATACATGGCTATGGGGACCCAACTTGTAGAAGGAATTGAGGGGAAAATGGATGAGAAAGGAGACGCTTTTCTATCAAGAATGGACAGAAACCAAAAAAAGAGATCCGTCACAATCCATTTTTGAATTTAAATACATTTAGATACAACTTAAAAGAAGAAAGAACGTGCGACATTATGCAGCTAAAATTTGTAAGACAGTTCTTTACAACAGAATTAGCATACATATTTATAAATCTTCTACTACTTAGGGATTTTAAACTAAAGCCAGCTTCACCTATTTCATTTACAACCAATGTTCTCTGCTCTGGCTGAGAAACTAGGGAAAATAATTAAAGAACATCCTGATTCTTATTCCAGAGAACTACAGAAACACCAAGGCACCCCAGGGAGCCCCACCTCATAAGTAGAGACTATTTCTCTAGATGACACGGGTTCCTGAGCACACACGTGGCAGTCTCTGTTTTTAAACTTGTATGTTGTGAGTCATGCTAAGTCCTCCTCCCTTGAGGTTAAAAGTATTTCCTAGACTTTTTTTTTCTTTATCTCCTCCTCTGCTCTGTTCTCCACCTTCATCCACTTCATGTGTCACTGAATTCAGAAAACAACACTAACCTTTGCAACAATCTCAAAATCTTGGTAGATTTTGTGAAGATGTTGCTGCAAGGAATGAAAACTGTTTGAAAAATGCTCTCTTAGATTCCATAAGGTAAAAATACTTTATCCTGGCAGGTATTTTGGAATGAGATGAGATGCTCAGTTGAAAAGCATATAATGTCCAGAGAGGGAAGCTCTGCCCTTTTCTTCCTAGGATTCTTCCTACTCAAGTAAATAAAAATGATAGGCAGCAGGGCCATTTCCAACCACCAATAAACTGTCTAATTAAGCCAGTAATTTCAGCTGATTTGGAGTCACAGCTGAATAGCAGAACGCAAGAAAGAACAACAATACCGAACACCAAACTAGGGAGTTTGGGTAATTCATCCACTACATAATCGGGACTTGAATCTTACCCTAAGGCTCTATCTTACTCATCCTCATACATGTGCCTATGCGGTTAGCCATACCCCCAAGTTGTGCATTGTCAATAACAACATAATCTCTACCTCTGAGGTTCCATGGTCCTTCTTTCTAAAAAAGAAATACATGTAGTCTGTCATTTATTTTCTTGCTGCTGGGTGAAATTTTGCTCTAGGATAAACTCTTAGTCTCAGAGCAAATTATTGGTTAAATGTATGTTTATTACTAAGTATGTTTAACTACTACTGTTACCATAAAGAAGGGCACACACCCAACCACAATTACAAGTTAATTCATGAAAAGAAAAAAGCCAGTCATGATTATGTATTCTTTTAAAAGTGCAATAAATTTTCAACAGGCTAATAAAATGAGACCTGACATTTAATAACCTACCATCCTGCTATATTCTTAAACCCTAACTGCTTACTATAAATGATGCTAATATTTTACAAAGGAACACAGTAAAATCAGTTACTACCTCTTGAAAGAAAAATCTTCATGGTGTACACACCTAAAATATTTGATACTCAACTGTGATTTGACTTTGGATACCAGAGCACAGCAAAAACTAATGAAAGCACTATGTGAGAATCATTTGGCTACATGAAAATTCAACAAAAAGAATTTTATATTTTGTTATTTTTATAAAATTGTGAGATATATATCCTTTACATCAGTAAGATTTATTAATTAATGTACATTAATAGGTATGTATATATACAAGTATATATTTTTTAGAGAGCTGGTTGTTAAACGTTTGCCAGCAGACCATTGTATAAAACTCTATTTCAAGTTTCTCCCCTTCACATACATACATTCAAATTAAAGTGAAGATGTACTCTTCAAAAAAATAAAATATTTCATGTTTAATTGCTTAAAAATAAAACAGGATAGACCTCAAGAGTCTAATGTAATTAAAAGCATGCTAATGCTTTACAATTACACTGTCACATATAATCTCATTGACTACCTTTTGAGGCAAGTTGGGATTATTTCCCCCAATTTATGGATAAGGGAATTGAGATTTAGAGGTCTTAAATGACTTGCCCTGGGCCACTCAGCTAATCAGTGATGAAATTGAGAGAATCATTCAAGTCTCAAGGGTTCTACTGCTCTATTCACTATATATTTCTTCCAGGACTGTCAATGTCTAGATCTCAGCAAGATTCACAATTGATTTCTTTGTGACAGGGGTGTCAAACTCATTTTCACCGGGGGCCACATCAGCCTCACGGTTGCCTTCAAAGGGCCAAAATCATTTTAGGACTGTGTCAATGTAACTACTCCTTAACTGTTAAGGAGTTGAAATTACATTCAGCCCTTTGAAGGCAACCTCGAGGCTGATGTGGCCCCCAGTGAAAATGAGTTTGACACCCCTGCTCTATGATCATGTCAGAAAACCCTTATGTAATACAGGTATCAGAGATCAAAGATAATACCAGCATCCTATGTTACTGTTTAAAGTGAAAAGAAATATTCTACTTCATTCAATTGTTTATTAATTCAAACAACAAATAATTAAACACTAAAATACAGGCTCCAGCAGAAATAAGGCCTGCTTGAGTGTGGTTGGTAGGGTAATAGTATGGGTGTAATAATTATAGTTTTAATTTGAATGTTTCACCTAAAATGTCATATAGCATGCTTCAGTGTGATATTGTTACGTTACAGAATTATATGCTTATGATTTTGTAAGAAGATATTTTGTAATAAAAAAGGGGTGTTATTTGTGCCAGACCCTGTATGTGCCAGGAATTGTGCTAGGCACTATTATACCTAACTCTATTAGTTATTTTTGCAGCATAACAAATTATCTTCAATGTAATGGCTTAAAACAACAAACATTTACTAACTCACAATTTCTCTGGGCCGGGAATTCAGGAGCACCTTAGCTGAATGGTTCTGGCTCAGGTTCTCTCTTGAGGTTTGTGAGGTGACCAGGGATGCAGTCATCTGAAGGCTTGACTAGGGCTGGAGGATCTGCTTCCAAACTCATGTTGCTGTTGTCAGGAGTCCTCAGTTCCGCACTGGCTGTTGGCTAAAAGCCTTAATTACTCATAATGTGGGCCTCTATATGTTTGATAATGCTCCTCCCACCCCCAAAATCATACTATATCATTTCTCAAATGTTCTATTCATGAGAACTAGTCACTAACTACAGTTCAAACTCAAGGTGAGGGGAATTCAGCTCCACCTTCTGAAGGAAGAAGTATCAAAGAACTTGTGGACATATTTTAAACCTACTATACCAGTGAACATAATTTACTATACAGAGCTTACTCTAATTATTACAAAATGATTTGTTAATCTAATTGTAATATTTGGGTATTTAAAGAGAAACTAAGTCTATCAGAGAAGAGAGTGTTTTTTTATTGCTGTTATTGCTTGTTTGCATTGTGTCCCCATTTTCACCTCACCCTGTTTATTGAAAATACTATATAGTGCTAAATAAATGATGACTTCTTTTACCTTAATACACCAGCTAGGAATTGCATTCAGTGCTTATAATAGAAAAGCCGAACAACAAAACCTTCAATAGGAGGAATTCAGTTTCCCTCACACAACAAGTCCAGAAATGGGCAGTCCAGAACTGGTAAGCTGGCCCTTCATAGCTATCGTGAAATGGGCATCTCTGATTTCCTATGCTATTAATAGTATGTGGGACTTTTGTTATTACAGTTAAAATATGGCTGCTGTGCCTCCAGGATCATGCCATTTCTCCTGGTAAGAAAAGGAATGGGTACAGGTCCAATGACTAAGCGAACATTTCTTCCACAAAGCTTTGAGTTCCTCCTAGAAATACCCATTTTAATGTTGTTGACAGGCCACATGGCCAACCATGGCTTACAAGAGTCTGGGGAAACAAAGATTTTTAACTGGACACATTGTCACCCTGAAAAAAAAAGAATTCTACTAGTAAGGAAGAAAAGCTACTGCTTTAAACAACCAGCAGTATCAATCACCCTGCTTCCAGAAGCCTCGGCTCACGTTGCTCTGCCCCAAAGAGCTCTGACACAGGCTACTGAACACCACAGCAGACTGACAATACTGTCTGAGGTTTATCTGTGTTTCAAATGGGAGAATCTGGTTGTTTTGAGTCCCACATATAAAGTATATTTTTCAAAGCAGCCACACTTTCCTTTATCTAGTTGATAATGTTGAAGAATTGCCTGACAAAAATATCACTTCTAGGAATTTGTCCCAAAAGATAATTAACTGTACACTTGTACAAAGGGACATGTATGAGGAAGTTCATCAGAGGGTTGATAAAAATATCAAACATTTGGGAAAAAAACATAAATGCCAATCAATAGAATACTGGTTAGATAAATGATGGTATATCCACTTAATGGATATTATGCAACTTTTAAAAATGATGTTATTCATGACATACTGTTCAGTTAGAAAAGAACTGTGTACCTAAGATTTAATTTAGAAAGTATTGTATTTATATGTCTTTATGTATTTTTTACTCTTAGAGATGTGTGGAAGAGTAGAACATGAATTTTTAAAGTGCTTAGCTCTGGATTATGAGATTTGGGAAAACACTGTATTTGTTTCAGTAGTATGTGCTGTTTTCATCAAAACAGTAGCGATTTTCAAAAACACCCAAGAGGGTGGGAGGGATTGACTTTACCTGGTATTCTTCATATCAACGTGCCTTGTTGCCAGTAATCTTTTTAGATATGCTGTGGCTGAACTTATCCTTAGACAGTTTTCTTATCTTTGCTCACTAGAAACTGTTATTCCTTATTCATTATACATTTCAATGAAATTGAAATGAGGGCTTTTTTTTTCTTTGCTTTCCTTTCTATTTCAAACAGTGACTTCTGAAGGCTCTCCTTTCCCCGTTTTATAGCAGCTGTGGAAGGGAAGGCCAGGGAAGAGAGAAGAGAATGGAGGTAAGGACACAAGGGAGAGAAGTCTGGAGGTGTGGGCCAGGGAAAGAGCAGTAAAATGAACATCAGGATCCTTGCACTTCTAGCATGAGCCTATCTATCAGTTTATCTTTCTGACCTCAGTTTTCTCATCAGAAAAATGAAAGGTTTGGATAAGAATCACTAGATGTTTTAAAATTCTTTTGGAAGTTTCTTTTGTATCTACTTAATGGCATATTCTGGAAAACTACACTAGAGCAGAATTTAAACAAATTAAAGGAAAAATAACAACAACAATAACTTAAAAATGTTTCTTCTTTCTCCCAGGCATGTTAAGTAACAGTGCTAAGGTTACAGAACTAATAGGAAGAGGGTCCAAGATTCCAGCCGATTCTACTCCTAACAGCTTTGCTAAAAGTCACTATAGAACTGCCTTAGGAGGACATGAGAAAGCTAGATAGCTTTCTCACATTCAAGTTAGGCCTTGTAGATGATGGTTAACCCCAATAAATCCAAGACCTTACCCCCATCTTCTGATTGCTTCCGTTACCTCTATAGCTCGACAGGCTCCTCCCTTTAATTCAAGTAACTTTCTGATTCAATGTCTTTTTGCAAACTAAAGAGGAGGTAAGTTTTGCAAAGCCCAGAGGAAGCTTCTCCTGTCATTGCCTGACAGCATTGAAGTAATGGCAAAACCTAAGACCACGTGTGCCTACAGAAGGCTTTGTAGTATCTGTGAATTTTCAGCCCTTCCTAGTTCACAAAACTGGTTACCCAGCACTTATTTGCGTACCTCATCTTGCTGTATTTCCTTTCGTTAAGGCCTGAGAGATACCGAGTAAAGAAAGCACGAGGGTGAGCTAGGGGAAACAGAAAAATGGGGTAAAAGCAGGCCAGAGGTCAAGACTCCAGCAGAGCTACATCCTGTCTCTCAGACAAAGGTCTGTAAGGTGCCCCCCAGCTTCAGTCCCTGCTGCCTCATTGCTCTAGTCCCTCTCAAGGTCCAGGCTAGTGCAAGACCCTACAGTGGGATGAGGAAGGTGAAGGCCAACGATGAAGTACCGCCAGAGAGCTGCGACTAGCGCTCACAGATCTGACTTCCCAGACCCAGACGCAAAAGGGCGAGGCGTGAGCTCGGCAGCCAATCCCCGCGTCCGCACGTCTCCGTAGCCCCGCCCACCCTGCCCCCGCTCGCTCTGCCCTTCCCTGGGGCTGGTGCGGCGGCGGCGACGTAAGCGATAGGAGACCCCTGGGTGGCGCCTGCGCCGTCGCCGGGCCGCGGCCTGGACGCGCTGCGGGGAGGGGCGGAGCGAGAGGGCGGGAGCGCGCGCTGGGCGCCCCTCGCCGCCGCCGCCGCTGCCGGGGAATAATCTAGGCGGCAGCGGGCGGCCCCGGCTAGCGGCCGTTAGCTACTTCTGCGGCTGTCGAGGAGAGCGAAGGTCGCCAGTCTCCTGTGGTCCTCCTCTCCGCCCCCCAGGAGGGGGAGAGGGAGCCGCAGCTGATGTCAGGTACGGCCGGCGGAGGCGCCCTCAGGCTGCGAGTCCTAGGTCTGGGTTCCCCTCTCCCTCCTCCATTTCGGAGTGTGTGTTGTGGGGGGAGCCTGGAGGGTGGAACCAAACCCGGGCAAACCAAACAGGTGTCTTGGAGTCGCCGCGGGAGCTGGGGAGGTGCGGGCTCCTGAAGGCGGTGCGGGGCACTTCCTGCTCCGGTCGCTTCTGCGAAGTGCCATTGGGTCCGCCTGCCCAGCCGTCCGCTATTTGGCTGAATTGTTGCGTCCTCTTCGCCGTGGGTCCTTCCCTTTTGCCTTCTCGCGCCTTCCACCTCCTCGCGCGGTGTCCGCCGTCGGGCGGCGACGGTGAGACGCCGCCTGCACCCGGTTTACGGCGGGACCATTTAGCGGTCCTGCCCCGCCGTGCCGTCCCGGCCCGCTCCGACCCGTGGGTGCAGCGGGACTTGTCGCTCAGGTGCGGGCACCTTCCGCCAGAGCCCCCGGGCTGCCGCGCCACCTGAGCCTCCAGCGAGTGGGCGCCTTCCACGAGTGCCGGGGACTTCCTCTGGGCTTTCTTGGAGCATCAGGTTTGTCTGTGAGAAATATATATATTTTTATATTCCTCTGCCTTGGCAGAATGACCAAGCCAGGTGTGCTTTGACTGCCTGGAGAAGGAGGGAAAGAGTGCCCCGACCTTACCCCAGGCATGATTTGATTAGTAGCTGCTGACAAGTTGGCCATACAGCTTTGGATTTGGATAAATTACATTCTTAAAAGGTGAACGTTATTTAGGAGTGGGGATTTATTTTTTACCCTCTACCTCCTACCCTCTCTCCTTATTTTTTAAAATAATCCAGAGACCAAAAAACCATCACACGCTTTGGAAACGTTGACTAGATTTATAAACTAGTTCTCTGAATTCATTATAGATATGGGTGTATCCTTTTTACGCTTTTCAGATTGGAAACTGAATTGATTTCATTATGAATTTAAAAGTTAGTGATAAAGTTAGGACTTTAATGCATCAGAGTGAATAATTAGCCAATGCGTAAGGGATAGAAATATGTTCATTTACTAAAAGCCAGGCATAAAATAGATAGCTATGCCTGGATGCCAGGAAAAAGTGTGCGTGATTTCAAGTTGTTTAATTCTGGTGTGAGTTTAGACAGTGGGAATCTTGAGTTTTTAAGAGGTACTTAAACAGCTTTTCACACCCTTATCAGATAAATGTCAGATGAGCTTTGTGCACAAGATGTTATATGTATTCTAAGTATTATAGTAAACTATACTTACTTAATTTTCTGTCAGTCTCAGTATACATTGATATGCAATTAAGTGAATGTAAAGTTTTGAGTTACCAGTTAACTCTTTTTACTGTATTTTAAGGAAAACAGTGCTTTACTAAGGAAAGTATGACTCATTTAAAGTTCTTAACAGGAAAAGAGTATGGTTTTTCAGTACTAGTAGAGAACTATTAAATATCTCTTGTAAATTTGCCTGGAATTTATGTTTTAATCTTTTAAATTAGGAGTTTGCATTTTAAAAATATTTTGTGGTTACTACCAATTTAAAGGTAGGTATCTTTTTTTTTAATATGCTTTTTTTGGTATAGAGTATATATTTCTGAGTAAATTCAGTATTCAGAAATTATTAGAATTTTATCACAAACGTATTTAGGAATACTTATAATGAGTTAATGTTCACCTAAGTCATAAAAATACAAACATTTGCCAGTGGACATACGCCTTTTATTACTTGTATATTGCTCTGTGCTCACTAAGATAAAAACTGCATTATGTACAGCTTATGAACGTTACAACCCGTGGTAATTTAAAGTAGTCTGTGTGTGGTAAAATCATTGATGGGAATTCTTGTGACGGTGCAGGTATAACATTAGATGGAAAATGGACAACCATGTTGTACTTAAGATTCACTTAAAATATTAAGCTTCCCAGTATAACTGTGTGATTAAGATTTGTTGAGATATGAGTAAAAAGGCTAGTGTACAAACTAGCAGGATGGAAAGAAAGGTATGACAAAATTCCTTTACCCAAAATACAGTGGGATTAAGGTTATTCTTTTAAAAGAAGGAGAAAAGGAAGTTGGCATATTATCTTAAAATCTAAATGTGTTTCTAATGTGTACTTAAATTTTCACTTTACAGCTAATTCAAATGTCCAAGGGGAAAATGCATGCCAAAATCTGTAATGTGTGAAAATATCAGTGTCACTTGGAGGAAAAAAAACTCCCATCACAACTTGGGGGAGTGCTACTGGTATCTAGTGAGTATAGGCCAAGGATGCTGCTAAACATCTGACAGTAAACAGAGCAGCCCTCACAACAGAGAATTATTCAACTGAAGATGTCACTTGTGCCAAGTTAAGAAATCTTGGCTTAATGGGACTTACGTAAGTGGGGGCATAGGTGGTGGAGGGAAGAGGATATTTGTTGTATAGACAGAAGACAGTAGGAATAGGGGAGCTAACTTCATTGGGATGTTTAGCAAAGTAGATAGTTCAGGATTGCTGAAGCATAAATTAATAAGGTATGGAGTATTCAGATGTAAGTCTGGAAACCTGGAGAAAGTCTAGATTAAGGATTTATCATGGACTTAGTTTTTGTCTTATAGGCAGTGGGGTTCCATGGAGGATTCATGGAGTGACATTTAGATAGGTTATTTTGGTGACAGAATGGGGATGAGTTGAAGAGACAGCATTTGAATCAGGGAAACTGGTGAAATATTGTAGTACCTTAGGGGACAGAGGAGGAGCTGAAATAGGACAAGTAGTAGGAATGGAGAGGAGAGGATGGATTAGAAAAATATTGAGTAAATAAAATTGGCAAGATTTGGTAATTGGATGTGGGGTAAGGGTAAGGAGAGTGTTAAAAAGTGTCTCCCTGTTTTCTACTTTAGATAATCAAATGGCTCCTAGTAAAATAGGAACCTATTGGTCAGTAATTTAGGTAATTACCAGCAATTTAGGTGAGATGAGCAAACTTAAGGGAGGAAGGCAGTGAGAATGAGTCTGTTTTGGACATGTTGAATTTGAGATGCCTATGGTCCAGGTGGGGATGTCTTGTGTGTATATGATTCTGAAACGTGGAGAAGTCTAAAAAGGATCAACAGATCCTTTTTTGTGGAAGTGTAGGAAAATTAGTGCAATTTATTTTTTCTTATATCATTTCACTCTATGTAAAATAGTCTAACTTTATTTTTTTGTCAGGGAAGTAATAGGTGTGTACTTGATTAAAAAATTAAAACATAAAAAGGTTATAAAGTGAAAATAAACTTGTCCTTCCTGCCTGTGCCACCGAGTCTTAGTTCCCAGAGATATCACTTGTTAAATATTTTGTACACAGTAGTTCCCCCTTACCCATGGAGCATGTGCTCCAAGATCCCCGGTGGGTACCTGAGACTGTGGATAGTACCAAACCCTGTTATACAGACATACCTTGGAGATACTGTGCGTTCAGTTCCAAGTCATTGCAGTAAAGCCAATCATAATCATTTTGCTGGTGGAGGGTTTTGCCTTCCATTTGTAAAAAACGCAGCATCTGTGAAGCACAGTATAACAAAGTACAGTAAAATGAGGTATGCCTGCATATACTGTTTTTCCCTAAACACACATACCTTTTCACTTAAAGAAAGCACTTTTTATAGCTTCTCTTTGAGACCAGCACTACTCTTGTGCTTTGGGGCCATTATTTAGTAGAATAAGGATTACCTGAACATACTAATCAATACCAGTGGATCTGATAACCCGACTACTAAAGTGACTAATGGAAGGGGAGCATATACAGCCTAGATGGTGTACAAAGTGATGAATCACATCCTGGGTGGTACAGACCTGGATAGCGCGAGATTTCATCATGCTACTTAGAACAATGTGCCTTTTAAAACTTATGAATTGTTGATTCTGGAACTTTCCATTTAATATTTTTTGGATCACAGGTAACTGAAACCACAGAAAGTGAAACTGGATTGGGGGAGAGGTTCTGTACTTATATTTTTAGAATTTTTTGATATATACAGAAGCATTTAAAAAAACAAATGCAGTAATAAGATAACAGACTGATAGTGCTTTGTCTTAAAAAATAAATCTTTTATCTTACACAGTTGTTAAAAGAGGGTAAAGTGGAGACTAATGGGTCTAGAGCATCATCTTTTTGATGTAAATTAAAGGATGCACATACATGTGCGCTGATATAGTCATAGTCCCCCCCACCCCCGCCCCACAAGGGCACCGTATTTTTTGGACTATAAGACACATCAGACCATAAGACGCACCTAGGTTTTAGAGGAGGAAAATAGGGGGAAAAAATGTTGAAGCAAAAAAAGTGGTAAAATATTTTACCTGCTCCTGCCTCCTGTGACCCGCTCCACTGCCCGTCCTCCCCCATCCCCGCCCCCAGCGAGCCAGGTAAGCTACATTCAGACTATAAAATGCACCCCCATTTTCCTCCCAAATTTGGGGGCAAAAGGTGCATCTTATAGTCCGAAAAATACGGTATGTAAGAAATAATACTAGTTACCTTTGGGGAGAACTAGTGTAGAGCTGGGAAAGAAAACGTTTTCTTTTCTGTATATTTTATTTTATTTTTCTGTGGTTTCATCTGGGTTTGTTTTACCTTACCAACAAAAGGTGATGGTTTTTGCCAGAAGTGCAGAGATTTTTATTACTGCATTATGTTTCATTGTTTTCAATACCTGTAGAGTATTCGATGGTGTATGGTGTGTTATTTTTTAAATAGTTCCTTGTCAATAAACAAACATAGCTGTGGCTGCCATGAACATCTTTCAGACCGTGACCATAAGAGAAATTTCTAATTACGAAATGATGGGTCAAGGCATATTTATTTAAAAATTTTAAAAGATACTGCCAAATTGCCCTTCCAAAAGACAGTAAATACTGTGAGAAAGAATGTATGAGTGCCAATTTTCTCTCATATCTATGTGAACACTGGGTGTTACTAAACTTCAATTTGTTTTGCCTGTATGTTAGGTTAAAAATAGTAGTATCTTCATTTAATTTACATTTCTTTAATATGAATGAAATTTAAACATCATTGACCATTGTATTTTATTTTTCTGTAAATGCCTTTTTTTAAATGTTTTTATACTTTATTTTTAGATTTTATTTATTTATTTTTAGAGGGGAAGGGAGAGAAAAAGGGAGGGAAAGAAACAGCTTGTGTGGCTGCCTCTACAGAGCCTCCTACTGGGGACCTGGCCTGCAATCCAGGCATGTGTCCTAGACTGGGAATCGAACTGGTAACCCTTTAGTTCGCAGGCCGGCACACAATCCAATGAGCCACACCAACTAGGGCTCAAATATGTTTTTATATGAGGTTGATTTTTTTTGTTTTTTCTTTATGACACTTTTTTTTTTCTGTACTGACCTTTGAACCAGCAATTTCACTGCCAGAAATTTATCCAATGAATAACCTCATACAGTTTTTCTGTAGTCACAGCTTTTGAGTTTTGGGAAGATCTCAATTCATGATGTAAACATGTAAAAAGATGTTGTCTTCTAGTTTTGTTTTAATTTTATTTTTTAAATATTGAAATCTTGGAAATATTTGGAATTTGAAAGAGAAAAGTAGGGATCCAGCTGGTGGCTTTTTACTTTTTCCCAAAAGATTATTTCAGTATAATTTCCTGAATAAGCCATATTTTTCTTGATTTGAAATGTTATGTATATGTATTAAATTTCCATATGTACTTTTTTTTTAAAAAAGATTTTATTTATTTATTTTCAGAGAGAAGGGAGGGGAGGGAGAAAGAAAGGGAGAAAAACATCCAAGTGCGAGAGATACATTGATTGGTTGCTTCTTGCACGCCCCTAGCTGGTGACCTGGCCCACAACCCAGGCATGGGCCCTGAACTGGGAATCAGATCAGTGGCCTTTTGGTTCAAAGGCTGGCACTCAATCTCCTAAGTCATACAAGTCAGGGCTGTACTTTTTTTTTTAATAGATTATTTGATCTGATAAAAACCACGAAGGATAGCTTTGGGTTTACAAAGGTAGATTAATTAATTTGCTGCTGTGAGGGAGACTAAACACCAGAGGAACTGCCAGCATTTCAGGAAATAAAGAAGGGACGGGGTTATTATAGGATTTTGAAGGGTAAAGTTTAAATAAAATTTAAATGAATCAATATTTGATAGGTTTAAAGCACAGGGAGACTGTGTGTCAAGGGGTTAATTAATATCACACTTGTTGCCTTGGAGACTACAAAATTAAGATAAATGCAGAATGTTCTGTCTGGGAAACCCGTATCTGACTGATTTAGAAATTGAGGCTGCTTCTGTTTCATTACTGATCCATCATCTGTAGAAGAGCAGGATGTTGTAATATCATTGATACGCTTTCTGGCAGTTTGGTTGTAGAGGAAAAAAAGTTTCTCAGCAGTAAGTCTTTTGTATTAACACACATTTTAAAAAATTGTTATACGTATTTAGATACATTGATATTCCTGTTTCACCTGAATATAAAATTATTTTTATTACTATACCACTGTTTATTTTAGGTGATATATTTCAGTATCTGGTCAGCCTAATCTACCCTCTCACTCCCAATACCCATTCAAAAATTTCCCAGTATACTCACATGTTTATTTTTCCAAACATTTAGAGTAATTTTTACATTATTAAATTTTTAAAATCTTATCTTTTAAGTGCATCTGATAGGCTTAGTTCACCCCCCACAAATTCTCATGTTCATGTTTATTTTTCCATACTTTTTCAATACTTTTTACCAAGTTATTTAAAATTTTAAAATCTTATATTTTTGTTGGGATGCATTAATATATAGATTACTTTGGAAGAAATCAGCATATTTATTATTGATTTGTTTTTTGCAGCATTTTTTTATTGTGGTAAAATACACATAAAATTTACCAACTTAGCTATTTTTAAGTGTAAGTCTCAATGGTATTAAGTACATTTATATTGTTGTGTAGCTGAAAGTCTGTACCTATTAAACAATAACTCCCTATTGTTTCCCTTCTCCAGTCCCTGGCAACCAGCATTCTGCTTTCTCTCTGTGTAATTTTAACTAGGTATCTCATAAAGTAAAGTCATATAGTATTTGTCATTTTGTGATTGGCTTATTTCACTTAACATAATGGCCTCAAGTTTCATCCATGTTACAGCGTATTTCAAAATTTTCTTCCTTTTAAAGGCTGAATAATATTCCCTTATAGGTATATACCACACTTTGATTGTCCAGTCATCCATTGATGGAACTTGGGTTGCTTCAACATTTTAGCTATTTTGAATAATGCTTCAATAAACATGGGTATATAAATATCTCTTTAAGACCTGTTTTTAGTTCTTTTGGGCATATACTCAGTAGTGGAATTGCTAGATCATATCGTTATTCTAGTTACAATTTTTTGTGGAACTGTCATACTACCACTAGTATTTTCCACAGTGAGCGCACCATTTTAAATTCCCACCAACAGTGCACAAAGTTTCCATTCTTTCACATCCTAACACTAGTTTTCTGATTTTTTTTTTGATGTAGCAGTGCTAGTGAATGAGAAATGATAATCTGATTTTCATGATCAATGATGTTGAGCATCATTTTATCCTCAACATGCTCACACTTACTGGACATTTGTGTGTCTATTTTGGAGATGTGTCTGTTTAACTCCTTTGCTCATTTTTTAATTAGGTGGGGTTTTTTGTTAGGAATTCTCTCTCTATGCTAGATATTAACCTTTTATCATGTGTGATTTGAAAGTATTTTCTTTTATTCTGTGGGTTACCTTTTTACTCTCTTGTTACTATCTTTTGGTGTACAATCTTTTAACATTTTCATAAAGTCCATTGTGACTACGTTGTTGTTGTCACATGTACCTTTGATGTTATATCCAAGAAATTATTGCCACTTCCAATGTCAGGAAGCTTTTGTACTATGTTTTCTTCTAGGAGTTTTATACTTTTAGACTTACGTTTAGGTCTTTGATCTTTTGAATAATTTTTGTATATGGTATTAGGTAAGTGTCCAACTTCATTCTTTGCACGTGGATGTCCAGTGTTCAGCATATGTTGTTAAAAAGACTGTCCTTTGCCCATTCTGTGGACTTGGCCCCCTTGATAAAAATCGGGTGACGGTGAATATGAGGGCTTATTTCTGGGCTCTCTATTTTATCCCATTGGTCTATGTGTGTATCTTTATGCCAGTGCTACACTGTTTGATCACTGTAGCTTTTGTAGTAGGTTTTAAAATCAGAAAATGTGAATCCTCCAGCTTTATTCTGCGTTTTCAAGATTGTTTTGGATTGTTTTTCAAGATTCACACTGAAATTCCATGTGAATTTTATGATGGATATTTCTATTTCTACCAAATTGTTGGATTTTGATATAGATTGCAGTGAATCTGTAGATCACCGTGGGTAGGTAATCTTGAAAGATAATTACGCATCTCTCCAGAATCGAATAGGGCGCTTCAGAGAGAAAAAAATAGAATGGCCAAAGGCATCCGTATAAAAGGCCTTGACAAACTTGGCAGATGGGTGAATATATGCTTTATGGAGAGGAAGTATCAGAAATAAGAGGGCATGAAAGTAAACTAGAGTCAGATCTTGTATACCAAATAAATAATATGGACTGGATCCTGTGGCTTTAGAAAGTTTTATGTTTTTATTTACTTTTATTTTTTAAAGAATTTATTTATTTTTAGAGGGGGAAGGGAGGGAGACAGAGAGGGAGAGACACATCAATGTGTGGTTGCCTCTTCAGTGCCCCGTACTGGGGACCTCACCCAAAACCCAGGCATGTGCCCTACACTGGAAATTAAACTGGCAACCCTTTGGTTCACAGGCCATCACTCAATCTACTAAGCTGCTCCAGCCAGGACAGAAAGTTTTGTTTTTAAGTAAGTTTGCTATGTGAAACCTGTACGAAGTTGTTAGTGAAAAGAAGTAAAATAACTGAACCTAGGGAAGAATGGTTAAGGAATGAAACTTTCATCTCAGAGTTGAGTCACTGAAATAACCGTTTGAAGGCAAAGAAGGGAAAATGCTAAAGAAAACTTTAATTTGTCTTTTGAGTTTTTTGTAGTGTCAGGCCATGTGGCAAACTACTAAAAAATAATAGTAATTATTTCTTAGTAAAAAAAAATAGTAGTAAGTAGGAATAGTAAAAAATAATAATTAGGAATTTATGCAACTCTTATTCTGTATTATGTTTCAGTGATTAATGATTAAGTGAATTAACTTAAAGCACTTAGAAGAATAATTTTTACATTGACTAATAACTCACTGTTACCTGTTTTTATTTGCTATATTGTACTTTAGATTTGACTGCTATTTATAATTTTTTAATCCAAATATACAAATGACCAAATGTGAGTGTTTTCCCAGGGCTCCAGACCTGCATTCAAACAGCATGCTCAACATTTCTGCATCAGTGTTTTTTTATTATATTTTTATTATTTTTTAAGATTTTATTTATTTATTTTCAGAGAGAGGAGAAGGGATGGAGAAAGAGCAATGTATGGTTGCCTCTCACATGGCCCTCACTGGGGACCTGGCCCGCAACCCAGGCATGTGCCCCGACTGGGAATCGAACCAGGACCCTCTGGTTCCCAGCCCGCTCTCAATCCACAGAGCTACACCAGCCGGGCTGCATCAGTGTTTTATTACTAGAGCTTTTAAGTAGACACAGTATGATATACCAAATCAATAACCAAAGTCTGTCATGTTTTTAAAATATCTTTATTCATCCTGGTTACTTGTTGGATAGTCTGGCTGGGTATAAAATTCTAGATTGGAAATCTGTTTTCCTCAGAATTTTGAAGGCATTTCTACTATTTTGTTTTTTTTTTCCTGGCTTTCATTGTGTATGAAAGTACAAAACCATTTAATTCCTGATCTCTTGTATGAAAGGGCCTTTTGTCACTTTCTCTGAAAGCTTACAGAATGGTTTCCTAAGGTTCTTTGTTGAAGGGCTGCCCTCACATTGCCAGAGCGTACTTTGCCAATGTACAGAATGGTTTCTGAAGTTTTGTGATAATGTATTTTTCTCGATCTTTTTATTCACTGTGCTGAGTATCATTGGATCTTTTCAGTCTAGAAACTTTCATGAAATACTTGGTTTTTGATGTCCTTATCCCTCTTTTATCCATACCTCTAAGCTGATCTTCAGTTATCTATTTTCTTTCTTATTTTCCATTATCTTGTCTTTTTACTCACTTTTGGGGCAATTTCCTTAACATTGTCCTATAACTGTTTTACCAAGGTTTTTATTTTTTTAAGTTTTAATTTGTAGGAATTCTTTATATTCTCAGCATTTTTTTTTTAAGCTTGTAACTTGTTCTTATGAATAAAATGGCATGGCATTTTTTTTGTCTCAGAATTTTAGTGATAGTTTTTTGTTTCTTGTTTTCATCTCACTGCGTAGTCTTTTCTAAGTTGTTTTAAATTTGACTAGCTTGGCCTTTTTTCTTTCGTATTAGAGGTTTCTTTAAAATATCTGGTGATCCTTAACTGGCCATTAATAAATCAGAGTAGATAACTAAAATATGAATTGAAGTCTCCCTACGTGTTCTTGGGCTTATCACCAGTGGTCTTCACTGTAAGATGATCCTTCTGGAATGATTTCATTGCTGAACCTTCTGAGGATTCTGTAGTGCAAATGTAAACCAAGTGGATTTTAACTTCCCCTCTCCTGAAGTCGCTGTGGCAGATTATGCTAATCTGTCCTTAGGCCTGCCTGTATATCCTTCCTGAACACAGGCTCCTGTTGTGTTTTCACTCCCAGTATCTGTCTCCTAAGGTTCTTTGTTGCAGGGCAGCCCTTACATTGCCAGAGCCTGTTTTGCAATGTACAGGCTATGAAAGTATCTGAGAAATTTGTTTCCTGAGGACAGCCCTTAACCAATGGTTGATTGTGTTGGTACAACTCTGAACTGTAGCCTACGTTGCCTCCAGAACTATACTGCAGTGAGCTAAAATTATCTTACGTGGGAAGATATAGTATCTTCCATAGCATACCACAGACTTTTCTTGGTGCCTTACCCTTGCTTGGCTTCCTTCCCTTCTCTGTCTTACTTCCCTGTAAGTTTTTTCAGAGGATAATTTCTAATAAGTCAGTTTAACACAAATGCCTCATCTCAGAGTTTGCTTCCACAGAACCCAGCTTAAGATGACCACTAATGATTGGGCTACATTCTCTTTGATGATGTATTATTTTGAAGGATTGGACTGAGGTTTACTCTTCTATTGATTTTGAGGGCTCATTTTGTCAAATATTGGTATCAAGCTTTTATGTGAAAGAAGAATTGGTTAAAGTCTACTACTTAATTTTCTAGAATGATTTCTGTAACCTAAAAATTTTAAGTTCTTTGGAAGATTGAAATATCCTGGAAAAGCCTGGATATTTTGAAGTCTAACTGTTTGACAGCATTCTTTATTTCCTCTGTGGTTATTTGCCCGTTTAGGTATATATCTTGAGTCCGCTTTGATAATTAGCTTTTTTAGAAAAATATTTCATTTGGGCTTTCATCCTTAACAGCTATTTGTCATATTATGTATTCTCTTTTTTTTTTTCATATTATCTGTAAATGTTGATATCGTTTGGATCCTGATTTGAATGACCCCAACTGTAAAAAAAGATATTTGTTAGTTAATTGATGCAATTTGATTGTAGAAAACAGTTGGGGAAATTTTATTAGACTGTGGTTTGGATAAGGTCAAAGAATTATTGTTAATTTTGTTAGGCATTTCATAATGGCATTGTGGCTTGTAAGAACATTTCATATTTTCAGAGAAGTACATTAAAGTATGTAGAGATGAAATAACTTGATGTCTAGGATAAGCATTAAAATTCTAATTGATTAACAAAATAATAAATGAAGTAAATATAGCACATTTTATATTATAATTAAATCTTTGTAATGGATATATAAGGGTTCATTGTTATACCTTCATATGCATTTGAAAATTTTTGTAATTAAACTTAAAAAAAAAAAAACCAACTGTTACCCCTGTGATATAATAATCAGAGTACTTCTTAGCATATTCTCTCCAACCCCCACTTCTTTTTCATTTATCTCTTTGCTGCCTAGGTGTATTATAGTTAAATATATTTTATTCTCTGTAGCTTTTCTTTTCAGGATAATAACATTTCTACTTTGTTTCATAATTATCACACACAGTTACTTCACAGTTTTATATTGGAAAGGATTACAGCCTTTCGTGTTGTATGCTAACCCTTTCATTGAATGATTTATTTGTGAATTTTGTGTTTTTCTTTAAATCTGAATTTGACTCTCAGATGAATTATATCTTTAAGTAGGTGGTGGTACTTAGAGTATATATGTACTGAGTCATTTCATACTAGAAAATGTTTTTCTGTTCATATTTGAAAATGATTTTTGAATGACCTTCCTGATAATTTAAGTCTGTTGGCCTGCTTGGGTTTTTTAGTTTAGTTTAGTTTATTGTCCAAAAGAGGAGAAAATTTCCTAATATTTTTTCTTTTGTACTTCTGCCTAATATTTTGCCTTTGACTTGCTTTTTTCCCTTGAATAATTAGATTTTGTTTTGTTTTGTTTTTTCTTTAAGTGTGAAGTTCAGTATCTTTCTCAGTACTGATACATCTATATTAGGTTTTTCTGGGTTATATATGAGACCTTTAAATATTCAGGTCTCACTTCTGGTCAAGATGTCAGCATATGTAAATGTGGTACTCGACTCCTGCCACAACCACATCAAAATGACTAAACTACAGAACAACCATCATTCACAACTGCCTGAAATCTGGCTAAATGGAAGTCGTACAACTAGGGATGTAAAGAAGAAGTCACACTGAGACTGGCAATAGGGGTGGAGACACAGAAAGGCTGGTTCTACACCTGCATGTGGCAGATAAATAGTGGGAGGAATATCTTGGCTGTGGAGGTCCCCTATGAGGAGTAAGGGGTCCCATCCCTACACAGGGCCCCCCAGCCCTGGATTTTGGTGCCAGGAAGAAAAGTTCCCATAACTGTTGATTGTAAAAACTAGCAAGATTTGAGACTGAGGAACATGGAAGCTGCTGGAGTCTCATGCAATTACTCTTAAAGGGCTGGCACATGGACTTACTCTGACCCAGTCCCTCTGAGCTCCAGCACTGGGACAGCTACTTGAAACAGACCAGTGTTATATAGGGAAGAACTGAATTGTTTGGCATCAGGACAAGAACTGAGGGGGCAGCTTTCCCCCAGACAAGAAGTGCTAGCACAGGCCATTGTTTCTTTGTTGAGCCCTCCCCCCACAGCCATCAGGAGGATACCATATCCGAGATTCCATTAATTTGGCTCACTCTGCCCCTCCCTGGTGATTCCCTGAGGCCCTGCCCCACCCAACTTTGGGGCCCATCCAAGCTATTTCCATTGGCTTTTCCATACGAATGGCTTACATGGTTCATACTTCAGATTTTCCTAAATTCTCTCAAACAAGCAGCATCTGGCTTGCTTGTTGGAGCCCCATACCTCTCTCTAAGTAACCCCAGGCCCAGTATCAGCAACAGCTGGCCTCGTTTCACAGCTTGGCTTTATTTGGGTATCTCCACGCTCAGTACAAGTAGCAGCCATCTGCAGATGTTTTTGTAGCTTAAGCTGGATGGCCCTGGGTAGAATACAGGTGGTGGCAGACCTTGGCTTGTACGTCCTGGGAAGCCCCAGAGCCCATGCATCCAGTGGACAGCTTCAGACTACATTGAAGCACCGCCACCCAACCACCTCCACAAGAGACACACTCAAGGGGCAGATTCAGCAGGCACCAGAGCCTGCTCAACTAAGTCCTGCTATGTGGGTTGGGCCTCTGCACAGCTGATCATCCATGGTGGTAAGCAGTTGGTGGTCAGTGGTCACAGCCAGTCCTTGTAGGTGATTGGCCTAGGTAAATCCCTTCCACCGACATGCCAAGAGCAATCAAGGCTCAACTACAAGGGGAAAGGTATACAACCCACATGGTGTGCATACCTGGAGAGCCCAGCTTGGGTGATAGGGGTGGCTGTGCCACTGGACCCTACAGGACACCTACTACATTAGTCTACCAAGTCTGGGAAATGTAGCAGCTCTACCCAGTACGTAGAAACAAACATAAGGAGGCTGCCAAAATGAGGAGACGAAAACACATGGCCCAAATGAAAAAACAGAACAGAACTCTGGATAAAGAACTAAACAGTGTGAAGACAAGCAATCTCCTAGATGCAGAGTTAAAAACTGTTTACAAGGATGCTCAGTGAACTTAGAACATCAACAGCATAAAAAAGAATCAGTCAGAAATGAAGGATACACTAATTGAAGAATAATTTACTGGGAATCAACAGTAGTGTGGAAGAAGCCAAGACTAAAATCAGCAATTTGGAATATAAGGAAGCAAAAAACAAAAAATAAACAAAAAAAAAAACCAAACAAAACACCTAATCAAAGCAGCAAAAAGAAAACAGAATAAAAAAATATAAAGATAGTGTAAGAAGCACCTGGGATAACTTCAGATGTACCAACATTCTCATCATGGGGGTACCAGAAGGAGAAGACAGCAAGAAATCAAAAACCTGTGTGAAAAAAAGGCAGAAAACTGCCGTAACCTAGTGATGGAAACAGACATACAAATCCAGGAAGCACAGACAGTCCCCAATAAGATGAACCCAAAGAGGCCCACACCAAGATACATCATAATTAAAATGCCAAAGATGAAAGACAGAGAATCTTAAAAGCAACTAGAGAAAAGCAGTTAGTTACGTATAAGGGAGCTTCCATAGACTGTCAGCTGATTTCTCAATCTTTTCAGGCCAGAAGGGATTGACAGGAAATATTCAAAGTGATGAAAGCAAGGACCTAAAACCAAAATTACTCTACCCAGTAAAGCTATCATTTAGAATTTAAGAACAGATAAAGGGTTTCCCAGAAAAGAAAAAGCTAAAGGAGTTCATCACCACTAAACCAGTATTATTTGGAATGTTAAAGCGTCTTTAAGAAGGAGAAGATAAAAAGTATGATCAATAAAATGGCAATAAATAATATCTATCAGTAATTGAATCTAAAGAACATAAACGAACAAGCAGAACCAAAACAGAATCATAGAATGTTTCAGTCACTATAGAATGTCTTAAACACAGGTAGACTGATTCTTCCCATATTCTTTTTTTAAATTGTTGGAGCAATTCTAGTTTATTTGTCTTAACATGTAAATTTTAGAATAATCTTGTCTGTATAAGAAATCTTGAAGGGATTGTCATAGAAATTGCATTAAACCTGTGCGTGCATCCAATTGGGGAGAATTGACATCTTTACTATGTTGAGTCATCTAATGATGAACATGCTCTGTCTCCCCATTTATTTAGTTAGGTCTTGTTTAATTTTTTTTATCAGCATTATTTAGTTTTTAATCATACAAGTTTAGTGCATGCCTTCAATTGTTTTATGTTTTCCATAATCTTTATCTTCAAAGGGATCATTTAAAGGAGGACTGCTCAAGAGGTAAATGTCAGAAATGTGTAGCCCACATTCAGAGTTTGTTTAGACTTGTGTCATTTCCCTTTTTTAAAAAAATACATTCAGGTAAATCTAACTTAATATGTTAAGTCTTTAAAATAGCATAATCCAAATTCTGTAAAACTATAGCAAAATGGTGAAGAGTCTGAATTATTGATTTAGACCACTAATGTGAGCCTGAGAAGGTTACTAACCTCTCTAAAATAAGTTCATCTATGAAATGGGATTCATAGTCTTTAGTTTATGGTACAGGACTCAAATGTTAGCTATAATTATCTCTCCTTTTATCTCTTTCTCTGTTATTTATAAATATGCTATTCATATCTGTAATGGTATTCACCAAGAGTTGTTTCTGGTTGATGGGATTTACGGTAATTTCTTTCTTCATACAGTGCTTTATTGTTGCTTTAAAAAAAAAAAACAGTGAATAACACAAAGCTTTTCCTTAATAAAGTAAAAATAAAAATTATAGTTGTCCCAGCCCTTTTTTTTTTGCATCTGAAATCTCAGTTGTTGAGCCTGGAAATCTGTATTTTTAAGATGCTCCTCAAGTGATCCTGATTGAATCATGTTTTCTCATACTCATATTTACCCATCCACCCCAGCAATGATTATTCATTTTATTGACTTGTCCCTAATGTGCTGTTTTAGCAGCAAACAGAGGGATAAACTCATAGATAAAAGTTAAATACTCTTATGGGGAAGGAATTAACTTTCCAGTGTAGGTAAGTTATCAGACTTTTTACTTTTGGTATGTATAGTGCTCTATAATTTATAACATACTGCTATTTTTTTTTTCTTACAGAAATACACTTTCGGGAAATGGCCTCTAAATCTTGGCTGAATTTTTTAATCTTCCTCTGTGGATCAGCGATCGGATATGTTTTATGTTCTCAGCTATTTAGTATTTTGTTGGGAGAACAGGGTGACACCCAGCCTAAGATTCTTCACAATGATCCTCATGTTGGGCATTCAGATGATAATGGACAGAATCATCTAGATGGACAGATAAACTTCAATGCAGATGCTAGCCAACATAAAGGTATAGTTTTAAGACGTAAACATAAATCATATTTTTCAGTCTGTGTAAGTATTGAAAAATGTGGGAAAAGTTATATGAATTTAATTATATCATACTATATTTTATTTTACCACACTTTTTTTTTTTGATAAAAATGATCTTAATTCCAGATACTAAGTGACATTCTTGGTTTGCCTCAGAAAAGGGAATTGGTAAAACCTAGATGTATTTAGGTAGTAAAATATTAATTTTGAATTTATTTTTCAGTAGGAACAGTTCAGAAACTAATTTGGGGAAAGGGAAAACTTTTCAGACTAGGTTTGTTTCTTTTCTTTTTTTTTTTTTTTTTTTTTAAAGATTTTTTATTTATTTTTAGAGAGAGGGGGAGGGAGAGAAACAGCAATGTATGGTTGCCTCACGTGGCCCTCACTGGGGACCTGGCCCGCAACCCAGGCATGTGCCCCGACTGGGAATTGAACTGGGACCCTTTGGTTCCCAGCCCGCGCTCAGTCCACCGAGCTACGCCAGCCGGGCAAAGACTAGGTTTGTTTCTGAAAATTTTCGTTTAGTCTAATTTTGTTATCATGGTTTATATCTGTATCTTTGGATTTTGCTTTCATTTTATTTTTGGTCTTAGTTTTTGCTTATCATGTTTTCTTAGAGAAACACAAGGGTTATATATAAGTTTCAGTTTATATTTTTATTAATAGTTAATATCACTAATCTTTTTTCCTTTTGCGAAGAATAAAGAACTAAGGAATTAGAAAGCTAGGTATGTGTTATGACTTCAGTTTTTCCTGGCCTCATATCTCTAACTCAAGTTTGCCAGTTGAGTCCTCTGTGTGCCCATTAAATGTAGGTTTTCTCCAAGTTTCTGTCCTTTGGCTCTTCTTTGCCCCTGTGATGTCATCAGCCCCTATAGTTTTAATTTCCATCTCTTCTTCACTGTCATTATCTTCAGCCCCGTTCTAGATACTGTAAGGCGTAACACAGTTCAGAGATCTCTGCAGATGTTGTGGTTTGTGTAACAAAAAGAATACAAGCAGCTTGAAAATAGTTAGAGCTCTGGGATGCAGAGGATCCGTATTAGGAGGTGTTTCTCTTTCCTTTCTGGCTGTAAATTACTGATTTCCTACCTCTCAAGCAGAGGTTCTAGGGCAAGGTGTCACATCTTGGTTGAGTTTTGTGAGCTAGCCAGCACATGCAGACTTTTACAAATTATATTATGTTAGATGTTTATGTAACTGATTTAGCTCCAAGCGGGTGCTCTGTGTTCTTACTGTAAAGCAGTTTGATCACTGTGCACTTGCTCTGTAGCGTTGCTTCAGGTCTTGAAATGACCAATTGGATTGAGGCTCCTCTGCTGCCAGCAGGCTATGCTAGGTTGGCCTTAACTGCAGGAACATATACAAAATGAAGGGGATGCTAAAAGTTGTCTGTTTTCCTCAGACTTAACATCTGCAAATGAACTCCTTTTCTTTTCCTTCCTACTCCTAAAACTTCTCTACTTCCTTTTTTATTTTTTATAGCTCATTACCACCTGCCTGTGCTAGAAACTGAAGTCTTGGTAGATGCTTTTCTTTGCTTACCCGTCAGTCTCATTTGTGACTTAAATCTAACAGTTCACCTTTTATACCGTTTTTTCAGATTTCTTCTCTCACTCCATAGTGCATTTCCCCTCATTCAGATCTTTAGTGTAACCCATGTACTGCACTCAGCCAAACTTCACCATGCCTTTCGTCCTTTGTTTTGGTGAACATCTACTCATTTAAAGACCTGTTCTCTGCATCATCTCTTATTTTTGCTGATATTACTTTATCTCCCCTTCTTTTTTCTAGCCACGTTCCCACAGCTTTCTTTTCCCACAGCACATCAAACCATTTGTACTTACCTCCTAAATTGTAGCATCTCCTTATCTCCTTGGTATGTGGCAAGTATAGCTTTGCCCATGTGTGTTACTCATCTTTTTATCTCCTGTGCTAGCACATGCTTATTAAAAAGTAATTAATGAGTGAGGATTTGATATGTCTGTATAGCTAGGAGATTGGGCTCCCAAGTGTAAGAATTGTGAATGCTCTCTGACTGGAAATAGGGTGATTTTTGTCTGTTTTTAGATGGTGATTCTTGATACTCAGAGGGGCATGAGTATATTTTCATGCCCTGATCTAACCTTGCCTTCTAGACTCTCTCAATCAGTTAACTAGAAGTTTATGTCTTTATTAAATTTTCATAGGAGTGAACTTTTGTAACTCACTGGTTTACCTTAACTTGAAGGATATGCTTTCTGAGGCTTCTACCTAGAGCATTGCTACACGTAGTACATATTTTTCAGACTTCAATAAGTGTTGAAATCACAGTTAAACAGTTAGAAACTTTATGGTAATTTACAGTAATTTTGTCTATATCTAAATATAAAAACTTACTTGGGCTTGTATTTTATATCTCTTTTTAAAGTTTTATTTTCAGTATTTCACTTTTAGCATGTTTATGAAAGTATAGGTCTCTAACTATTGGAAATAAAAATTGGTCCTCACCAAGTACTGATCTGGAATCATAGTTGGACTCTTCCTCTGTACCAGTGTTACTCAAAATGTGGTCCTGGAAAAAAAAAAAAAAAAAACTTTAAAAAAAAAAAAAAAGGCCCGACTGGAGTAGCTCAGTGGATTGAGCGCGGGCTGGGAACCAGAGGGTCCCAGTTCGATTCCCAGTCGGGGCACATGCCTGGGTTGCAGGCCAGGTCCCCAGTGAGGGCCATGTGAGAGGCAACCATACATTGCTGTCTCTCTCCTCCCTTCTCCTCTCTCTGAAAATAAATAAATAAAACCTTTAAAAAAAAAAAAAAAAAAAACTTTAAAAAAATGTGGTCCTGGCATGACAGCCTGTGAATTGTTTGTTACCTGTCTGCACCCAGATAAGGAGCTTGCATAGGATGTAAATCATTTAAGCTCACTGTTTATTGACTTTTTTTTTGAGGGAGAAAGGGAAAGCGAGACTTCCTCGATGAAAAAATTAATATGCTACTTTATATTCCAGCATAAGCTCCTTACACATTTCTTTGCTAACCCATACGTTGGAAAACACTACTCTAGATAATATTGGAAATACTATCTCTACCAATTCATCTGTTCTTTTTCTGACTGGTGGATTTGAATTTGTAATGAGGTGTGTTACTAATAGAAATAATCTCAACTGTGCATTAATGCCTCTTCATCAAACTGGGGTAGTTGGGAAATCCTTTTTAAAGCCACCTCAGAGAGTGGAAATTCATTCCACTTGTAGAAATTCATTCCAGGGGACTCTTGTGAGCTTCAGAATGAACTGCCACTTCAGCAGCATGTCTTTCCTGCCTGTCAGAGTCTATTCAGAGCAATGAAAAATTCCTGTCAATTTTCTGGTAAGAACCAGCTGGAGCTTTCTTTGTAGAATGAAGTGAAAAGCAGACTCTCTTAAGGCACTGAAATGCACACAAATCACCAGGAGAACTTGTTAAAATTCAGATTCTGATTCAGTGGGTCTGGGGTGGGACCTGAGATGCTACCTTTCTAACAAACTCCCAGGTGTTGCTGATGCTATTTGGTCAATGAATCAAAGGAATAGTAAGAATTTAATTCATAGTGACAACTCATTAGCTCCAGTGATCTCCTGAAGATTGACAAGAAACCAGTAAATCAGAATGTCAGTTCATATTAGGTTGAGTTTTGTTTTCTTTCAAATTAACTCACTAATGGTAGCTAGGTAAATAGAAGCAGGGGTGGGTATGGTTCTTCGAAATTGTTTAGGAAAATGTCTTCTTCAGCTTAATTTGTTTGGATTTTACATGTATGTAAATATAACTTAAATTTTTTTTGTTTAATAGATGAGAACACAGACATCGCTGAAAACCTCTATCAGAAGGTTAAAATTCTTTGCTGGGTTATGACAGGACCCCAAAATCTAGAGAAAAAGGCTAAACATGTCAAAGCTACATGGGCCCAGCGCTGTAATAAAGTATTGTTTATGAGTTCAGAAGAAAATAAAGACTTCCCTGCTGTGGGATTAAAAACCAGAGAAGGCAGAGACCAGCTATACTGGAAAACAATTAAAGCTTTTCAGTATGTTCATGATCACTATCTAGAAGATGCTGATTGGTTTTTGAAAGCAGATGATGATACATACGTGATACTAGACAATTTGAGATGGCTTCTCTCAAAACACAACCCTGAAAAACCCATTTACTTTGGGAGAAGGTTTAAGCCCTACGTAAAGCAGGGCTACATGAGTGGAGGAGCAGGATATGTACTGAGCAAAGAAGCCTTGAAGAGATTTGTTGATGCATTTAAAACAGAGAAATGTACACATAGTTCCTCCATTGAAGATTTAGCGCTGGGGAGATGCATGGAAATTATAAATGTAGAAGCAGGAGATTCCAGAGATACCACTGGAAAAGAAACTTTTCATCCCTTTGTACCAGAACACCACTTAATCAAGGGTTATCTACCTAGAACATTTTGGTATTGGAATTACAACTATTATCCTCCTGTAGAGGTAAGTTTAGAAATTTTATTATAATATAAATACTCAACTGACTTTTGCTTACTTAAAAAAAAGTTAGCTAATATGTGTATGTTTCTTTAGTGTTGCTGTCTCCTTTAGTCTTTTTACATAGAATGACTGTCTAACAAAGTAAATGAGAATAAGAGCGTCAGCAATAGTCATTCATTCAACAAATATTGGTACTTAATATATTCCAGGCACTAAGACTATATATAGCAGTAAATATGGCCAAGCTTCACTACTCATGAATCTTACATTCTAGATGAGGAGACATACAATAAACAGAAAGACTATCAAGTTATAATATGATTCTAGGTTGTGGTAACTGCCCTGAAAAAAAAAAAAACAGGTAAGGGGATATAGCATGACTCAGAGTGGAGTAGAATACTCTAGTTTGAGTGATTAAGGAACAACACATCAAAAGACTTTGAGATTCAGAAAGACCTAGGTTCAAGTCCTGCTCTCCCACTTAATAGTTGAATGCCCTTGGATGGGCAGAATTTGGTTAACTTCCTAGCATCAGTTTCCTCATCTGTAAAATGGACATGATTTACTTGTCTCATCCAGTTGTCATTACGGTGTAGTACAGTGCCTGTCACACACTAAGCATCTAATAAGCCTTAGCTCTTACTCTCTTATTTGACACCTGAACTTACATTCCTAAAAACTTTATCTAAAGTGCATTATTTTATTAAATTTATCAGATGTACAAATAATTGAGAAGAGTATAATATCTTGTACCCACAAACCAGCTTTACCAAATATTAATCTTATGTTATACTTGCTTCAGATTTTTTAAAATAAAAAGATGTAGATAGAATTGAGGCCTCTGTATCTTCCCCAAATCAGTTTTCCTACCTCCTCCTTCAGATAACCACTGTCATGAATTTAATATATATTATTTTCATGCTTGTTTTTATATTTTCTACATGTTTATGTATCCACAAATAATATATAGTATTGTTTTGCAGATTTTTAAATAAATGGAATTATACCATATGTATCTTTGTACATTTGCCCTTTTCACACAACAGTAAAACTTACTAAGCTATGTATCTGCTTTTTTATTAATTTAAACTGCTGTGTAATAATCTGATCCAGTGATTTTCAACTGGTGTGCTGCAAGGTTTTTTAAAACCTGCAATATCTGATTATTTTAGTAAGGGGCACTGACTGACCCCTTTTCCCTTAAATTGTCAAATAAAAAAATGATAGCAGCCAACATAATAGCCATCCAGTGTGCATGAATCAAAATTACAACTTTTTTGTCAGATCAGCAAAAAATGTATTTTTTGGTGTGCTGCATAATTTTAATAATTAGTTTATGTGTGCCATGACATGAAAAAGGTTGAAAAGTACTGATACAATACATGAACGTACTATAATTTATCCATTCGCCTGGTAATAAAAGGTTGTTGCCAGTTATTTGCTATTACGAGCATTGCAGCAGTGAATGAAGGAGACCAGGAATCATGAAACCCAACTTTTTTTTTTTTTAATTACTTTATTGTTGTTCAATTACAGTTATTTGCATCCTCTCCACTCCCCTC